>BHFT01003581.1:0-11625 GCA_004320025.1 Laticauda laticaudata
TATGAAACACGTATGCAGTGAGTACACAACGGATGCATCGCGTTTTCCAACGGATGGCAAGCTTTTTTTAATGTTTTGCATCCTCTTTGCATCCGTAAGTGCAGTGGGACAGGGTTTAAGGAGCACTTGATTGCTTCTATGAGATTTGGTATCATCTCAGTTTTCTTAAGTTAATAATAATGATTTTTATTTATGGTTTTGCTTATTGTCTCTAGATCCAAAACAACAAATTGCCCGGAGTTCTGATCACTGCCCTGATATTTAGCAAAATACTTGATTACCTTTTAGAGTTTGTGACAGAGTGGAAGTAATGGTTGAAGGGTAATCTAAAAGAGGAAGAGAGAGAGGCGGGGAGAAGGAGGGAGAGAGAGAAAAGAGTTTTCTGCACCAGTTCTCTGACCAATATTCAGAGGCTGCAGGGAACTTCACATGCTTTATGAGTAGTTGTGCAAGGAATGTGTGTGGCCTTACTGTCATGAGTTTCTATTTCTCACACATTTGCACTAGTGGTGGGATTCAAATTTTTTTGCTTTCGTAGGCATAGCTTGATGGGCATGGTGCAGTGTGGTTTGGTGGGCGTGGTATGGTGGGCATGGCAGGGGAGCGTTACTGTAAAATCTCCATTTCCACTTCCAGGGCAAGGTTACTGCAAAATCCCCATTCCCTCCCTACCTCACTAACCTGCTTTCCAGCTCTTTTCTCCTGTGCAGGGCAACAAAAGAAGACCCAGCTAATCAGCTAGGACCTGGGAGGCAGAAAAAAGATGTGGGCAGGGCCAATCAGAGGTGGTATTTACCAGTTCCTCGAACTACTCAAATTTTCTGCTACTGGCTCTTTAGAATTGGTTAGAATCTGATGAATATTAAGTTAATCCATGAATGGAATTTTTAATATCTGTGCCCTTGATCTCTGGAAATAGTGTTGATGACAGTACACTTCACATTTTCATGAAGTGGGAGACTGTAGATGGGGAGAAAATCTCAATGCTTAAATGAGTTTGTATGATATTGGATTTCACTCTTAAATATGGTGCTGTTGCTAAGTCCTTTGATGTTTGAGATTTCAGACTTTTATTTTGATATGACAAATGAGACAACTTTCAAAAGAAGAAACTCAGTGAAATGTTCAAGTCTGAATCAACTAGAAATAAATAGAAACTGTCTTCCAAGGAAATCACATTTCACCCTCTTTTTAATACCTTTCATAAATGGATAATAAAACAATTAGCAAGCTGTTTGAGCTGATTTTCATCATTTCTGGATTTTGTATAATTTCTCAGGCCTCTGTTGTATATGATTTCTTGCTGTTTTTTTTTAAAGTAATTTGATTTAGTGTTGGATTAGAAGTATTGTTTTAAATTCATTCAGAATTTAAGCTAGGAAATATTGTTTATAATGTCCTGAATTTTTAAAAAACTTCCATTGACAATGTGATATTTTGGTTATAACTTATGTAAGATTAATTAATATTATTAGAAAGTAAGCATTATTTCTAAAATTTCTTTGTGCTAAACAGGAATCCTGGTTAAAAATATAAAAATGCCGAGATGAGGATAACACATTGTAACTTTTAATTTTGCCCTCGGTCTGCATGTAATGAATCATTTGATTTTCCATATGCAAATAACAGAAAAAATGGAAAACACACATACTTAAATACTTATGCTAGCAAACTCTAAAGGAATGATACAGTGACTCTATGGCTATAAAAAGAATGCAATTCTGTGTAGAGCATCTTACATTCTAGTTCCCAAGTTTGAATTTTAGATAACCTTTTAAATGAAGCTATTTTTCTGTAAAAGAGCCATGGTGGTGCAATGGTTAGAATGTAGTATTTTTTATGTCGACTAGAATATAATGTGAATGTAAAACTCAATGAGAAATGTATACAAATATTAATAGGTGCACAGGTTATATATACCTGGATGATACACTGTATACCTGAAATATGGTTTTTATTTGTTGTTTTTGTTGTAAAAATAAAACAAAATAAAAAAAAAGATTGTAGCCCATAGCCATGAGTTCGATCCCGACCAGCTTAAGGTTGATTCAGCCTTCCATCCTTCTGTGGTTGGTAAAATGAGGACCAAAATTGTTGGGAGCAACATGCTGATATTTCAGAGAATGCTGTAAAGCACTATGAGGTGGTATATAAATCTAAGTTCTAGTGCTACTGCTATATAGTGAACATCATAACTAAGCAAGCTTAATATTAAGATATGTGTGTGTGTATTCTTAGAAATATGTACAATTGCATTTTATGTTTGATCTTTTAAAAGATCAAAACTTATTTTAAAATATCTTTTACATATCTGTCTTTAGACAGTTTTATTTTGGAGATCCACTTCCCATTGCTGCCTATAACCACAATTTAGCCTCTGTGTTTGTTTCCCCAGATTTGTTTTATGGTTTATTACAAATGTCAGAAAACAATTTTATGACTATTCTTACAATATTCAATTACACTGCCTCAGAAAGGGTTGGGTATCATAAAGACCATGTTTTCTTGGAATGTTTTTCTAGTAGGCCACTACTGGTAGGGTTAAAATAAGCACAACCAACTTTTGCCAATGCCTTTCTTTGCTTCCGCTTTCTTATTCTGAGGCTCACTTCTCCTATGCTCACTTCCTTATTCAAGGCAGCAGGAACATTCATCAACAGACACTATCATTGCCTTTGCAAATTGTATGAGGGATGCATATGGCCTAGGTCATACAATGTACAGGTAGTCCTCAACTTACAACAGTTTGATTAGTGACTGTTTAAAAGTTAGAATTGCACTGAAAAATCTGACTATTTTTCATAGTTACGATCTTTGTAGCATCCCCATGATCATGTGATCAAAATTCAAACGCTAGGCAACTGCTTCATAATAATGACATTTTGTCAAGTCTCCCAGGATCATGTGATGAACTTTTGCAAACTTCTATCAAGCAAGTCAGTGGGGAAGCCAGATTCACACAACAACCAAGCTACTAAGTTATTAACTGCATTGGTTCAATTAACAGCTGCCTCAAGAAAAATCATAAAATGGGGCAAAATCAGGGGTGCAATTCTACTGGTTCTGTCTGGCTCTGTAGAATCGGTAGCTCTGAAGAGCAGCAGACATAGAACTGGTTCTATGTCTGCTGCTGTTTTGGCCTACCTGACTGCCCAAGTTCTTACCTGACCTTTATTTCCTGCTTTTTCAACTTCAGCTTCTTTGCCCGGCACAGCTGCGGTTGAAAAAGCAGGAAAAAGTGCTTTTACAAATGCTGCGCACTTGCGCGCAGCGCTGCTCAGCTGTAGAGGCAGGAAGCTAATGATGTTTCACATGCGCTTGCAGCAAAACGTAAATCACTGAATCAGTAGTTACACCGGTCAGATCCCACCCTTGAGCAAAACTCACATAACAACAGAAAGAAGTTTAAAGCTCAAAAAGCCATGTATGAATGTTTTCAAAGCTACAAAAAATTGTGCTCATGAACTCAAATAAATTGGTTTTTTTTGCACAAGTTGGCAACTTGCCACTGGACTGCTCATGGCCTATATAGTTGATTGAAACAAACTTTGATTTTTATTTGTCCTTTTTGCCCTCAAAATGCCATCAATCAGATATTCTTTATACTGGGAAAAGATATGAAATTGGAACAGAATTGTTGTATGATATCAAAATCAGAAGTATATTTTTAATGAAGTTTATTTTACTGAAACAAACAATGTGGTGTTTTTTGTTTTTTGCTTTGCTAGTTGTGCTCATTGGGTTTACTTTGAAATATTTCCTTTCCATTAATGCTTACACTGGGAAATGAAAACAGAAGAAAAGTATGATGGGAATTTACCAAACTACTCATAATATTAACTCCAAGACAGATAAACAATGATGAAGCTTTAAAGAACAAAAGGAAATGAACTAATAAGGCCTACAAGCACTGCTTTTTGAATGACAGAGAGCTTTTATTTCTTTCAAGTCTTCAATTAGACCAAAAACATTTTTTGCATATAAAAGACCATTTGTATTATGTGTTATTGCTGGAAATCTCAGTTGTATTGGCTTTGATTTGAAAAATTGCAAAAGTGAATAGAAAGTGTATTTTTTATACTGATACAAGGAGTATATAATCTTCCTGTTCAAATCCCATTTACTAAAAAAAAAAAAATCACTTAGGCTAATATGGTAAATAGTGCTACCATATTTGGTTTTCAAATATTCAGCTAACCAGTAGATGGCAGCAAAAATATAGGAAAATTCTGGCGGTGCCATCTACTGTAACATGGGGATGTCAAACTGGATTTCTCAAGGGCTGGATTAGCATTGTAGTTGTTTTATTACCATATTAGCTAAAATAATCACTGCTGGGGAAGTGAGCTTTGTTAGTTGGCAAAGGTTACATATATCTTTATCGTGTCAGATATCCTTGAGTGGGAGTAGGTGGTTGTCTCGTTTTATCTTTTGATAGATCCATATAGAAAAAGTCTATAATCTGATGTACACAACTTAGTTGAAGTGCCATGCTTTTAAAAATTCTTGTCTTCTTAATCTGGCTTGTTATAATTTTGGCTCTCAAGGTAAAGTTATGTCCTACCTGTCTGTGTGGAGGACATGTATGCACGTAGATGTAGCTTTATAAACGGCTAATTTGTGATAGAGATGATGCCATTTATCTCATTCTGAGAGGCTGTATAATTGTTTTTTTAGGTATGAATACTGGAAACTCCTATCTGATATTTTAGTATCCACTAAAGCCCATGTCACACTGCACCAATGGATGGAAAGAGGATGTAAAATGGAGAGAAACACTTGCTTCCATTCTGTACTCACTGCCTCCGTTTTTCATCCTCTCTTACCGTCCAGCATCCGTCGACTGAGATTCCATCTGCTCAAAAAGTTTTGAGCTGCTCAAAACTTTTTGAGCGGAAAATGTATCCAACGCGTCCGTTCTGCTAATCCTCAACGCATACGGGGAACATCCGTTTTACATCCGTTGTATCTGCTTTACACTGCTGTCCGCTATTGTCCTGCTAGGTCCGATAGGGCATCTGCTGCGCCTTAGCGCGCACTCGCATCAGGATCCGCTTCCCAGCGGAAAGACATAGACACATGGAAAAAGCGAACCGGCACCGGAACAGACACAAAGCGTTCAGTAGCATGACGGAGAAAGGATGCAAAGCGGCATGCAGCTGCATACAAAGCATTAAAACGGAAAAACGTTCTGCAGAGGGGACCTATCTTTCGGATATTTAGGAATGTCTGCAGGACTGCCTGCAGAGGGGATGCCAAAGGGACATCCAGAGCGGAAAAACCTATCTTTCCTATTAAGAAAGGGGGATGGAACTACCTGGGAATCTCACTTGTCAGTGCCAGTAGCCCTGCTTTGCAGACTTGTTCAGCTCAGTTCTGGCATCTTTGCTCTTCCACAGCATCCAGTGCATCTCCACCACTGGATCGTAATCATCATGTGCCTTTTTGTAGGCCACCGTCATTCTGCAACAGTGAGAAGAAAGGAGGCGGCCAAGAAGTGTCGGGTCTCGAAGTGGATCGGGAGAAGAGCAGGAGTACGGAACTGTACACAAGCTGATGGTGGAGTTGAGGAACATAAAGACACTGCATGCATTCCATCAACTTCATGAGGATTCCCTCCAGCCATGTTTGATGAAGTTGTGTTGCAGCGGCTGAGACCCAGGTTTGACCAAGCAGGCACCAACTTCCGGCCACAGCTGGACCCTGGGCTCAAGGTGGCACTGACTCTGCGCCACGGAGGCTCTAGGGACCATGTACAGTAGAGCATGCAGTACGCTTGGAGGGTGCCACACAACACCATCAGCAATTGTGGTCAGTGAAGTGGTGCAGGCCATCATCAAAGAATACCTGGAGGAGCTCTTCCAGTGCGCCCCTCCGCTGAAGAAGGCTGTAAGAAAGTTGCAGAGCAGTGGTATCAGAAGTGGAAACTTCCCCCACACCGTTGGAGCCATAGATGGAAGCACGTGGCCTGCAAAAGCTCCAGCCGAGTCAGGGTCCACTTATTTCAACTACAAGGGCTTCTTCAGCATCATCCACTCTTCGCCTTCATGTGTCGATGCTGACTACATATCTTGTACATTAATGCTTCAGGCAACGGGTCAATCTTCAGATTGCCCAGGTATACAATGCCAGTGATCTCAAGGAGGGCTCGGAACGCAACCTCATCAGGGGTGAAGGGTCCAGGGTTGCTGTGGAAGGTGGCTGCTGCTGGAGTGCTGGTCTGTGGCATCATTGGGTGCCTAGGCCCTGATGAGGACAACAGGGGATGGATTAGTGTGGAGGAAGCTCTCGGACAGCTGGCGCAGCCCCGTGATGTGAGAGCCCCTTTCCTCCATGACATGGGGTGTCAGCCCCAATACCCGATGGCAGATGTTCTGAGGCGGGCTTGGGGCTGTGGTGTGGAGGAAGGAGCAGTGTCTGGGGATGTCTGGTCTGCAGCTGACGAGGTGAGGCGTCGGTGGCATCTGTGCCATGGATGGCATCTGTGGCATTGGTGGCATCTGTGGTGTGGGGTGGCCATCAGTGGCGTGGTGGCATTGGCAGTGGCGTGTGCAGGCATCGGTGGCATGGGTGGCCACAGTTACAGGTCATTGGCATCAGTGGCAACCGTGGGCGTTCGAACTGTACTGTACTGGACTGGGAGCCTGTTGCTTGCTGGAGCTACTCATCTGGTAGCCGTAGCCTTGGAAGTTGAGGGCCTGTGGGAAAGCCTTGAATGGGAGGGACAATCACTGGGGGCGTAGGAGCAGGCCTGGACTGGGTTGGGAGCAAGGTTTCCAGCTTGGTTCTGGAGAGGTTTGTGAGAAGACTCAGTGAGTCCTGTCCATTCACCACCTGCTACTGTGGTTTCGTTGACATGTTCATGAGGGTCTGGTTGACGGTAGGTGTGAGCAGGAGGGTCTTGGGTGCAGTTTGGGAGGATGGGACGTTTGGCCATGTAGCCAGCTGAAAGAGGAGATTCTACGTTGCTGTAGTATTGTGTCCCTGATCTCCAGCAGACAGTGTGGCTCTGCCCTCTCCTATCTTGCACCTCTCTGCCTTTCTCGTGGAAGGTGGAGAGGCTGGGGGGTGGATGCGGCGTCTGGAGCGTGTGTGAACGTGCCCTTCTCCTTGCTCCCCGACTGCGTTCAGGGGTCCTCCGCACGTGCTCTGCCCATGGGTAGTACAGCTGTCGGGGGGGTCTCCCATTGTTGGCACACTCCACAGATTACCTGCCTGGACACAGGAGCTGACTCTTGGCCAGAGGGAGACTGGCTCTCAGCAGGCTGCCTGAGAGAGAGGGTTGTGAGAGGGGGCTGCTCTCGGTGGTGGCTGATCTCACCTCCAGAAGCTGCACTTGGCCATCACCTAGGTCTCTCAGTCCGTCAGCTTGACGCGGCCTGGCCAGATTTTTCCTTGAAGGTGCAGCTGCCACGTACCAGTGTGCATGTGCTACCGCCAGCTGAGGAGCACCTCCCGAAGTGTTAGCCCAGGCTCTCCGCCTTCTCTCTCCAAGCAGCCTGCTTCCTTTTGCGTGTCTCCGATAGAGCCTGTGTCCCTTCCGCCATAGATACTCGTTCTCTCTCAGGCATTCCAGCACCTCATCCCATGTTCTTCTTTCGAATAGGTATTGCCTCCTCTCCTGTTCATGCCGTCTGGCCTCTTCCTCCCTCTGGCAGGGCCATATGGCGCTCATTAGAGGGGCTTTGAGGGTGGTAGGGGTTGCTCCACCACACCACCACCACCCAGCAGCAGCAACACAACAACCGATGTAAGCAGCAAAAGCAGGACAGCAGGGACCAGCAGGACCAGAATCAGCAGCAGCAGAGGAAGCACCAGCAGCACCAGCAGCACCAGCAGCATCCAGCAGCACCAGCAGCAGCCAGCGCACCAGCAGCACCCAGCAGCACCAGCAGCACAGCAGCACCAGCATTACCAGCATGACAGGAGCAGCGCCAGCAGAGTAAGCACCAGCAGAAGCCCCAGCACCAGGAGCAGTGCCAGCAGAGTAAGCACCAGCAGAAGCACCGCACCAGGAGCAGCGCCAGCAGAGTAAGCCACCAGCAGAAGCCCAGAACCAGGACGGGCAGTTTTTTGCCAGCAGCAGTGTAAGCACCCCAACAGAAGCCCAGCACGATGAGCAGCGCCAGCAGAAGCTCCAGCACCAGAAGATGGCGAGCGCCGAGCACGTACAGATAGCCGCGAGCAGAAGCAGAGTCAGTGCAGGGGGTGGATGGTGGCCCATGTCCCTCTTGCCAGGGCTGGCAGCAGATGGCTTGAGTCTTTCTCTTCTTCCCCATGGTTGTTGGGTTGTTGGCTTGCTGGCTGGCTGGCTGGCTGGCTCGGCTGGCTGGAGCTGTGTCTGGCAGCAGGTCTTCCTCTGAATGGCTGACCTGCTTGCGAGCTGCTTCCCTTTATATCCGCCGGGGCTGACGCAATGCATCTTACCCCGGCAATGTTCACGTCGAACGCCTGCTGCATCGTGTCGGCATCCTAGGCTTCCGCTCTGCATCGTTCATCTGCTTCGATCTGCTCTGCATCAGCTCTTTCCAGCGTGCGTCGCGCTTGTTGCTCCCCCGGAAGCCCTGCCAGAATGATGCAGTCCACTCCCATCTACTTTCATCGCCTAGGCTTCCAGTGAGCATTCCGCTTTTCCATCTCCCTCTACATTCCTTCCCCGTCCGTTTCTTTCCGTTGTTGTCCGCTCTGCTTATGCAAATTTGGGGCACTTTTGAGAGCGGATAACAACGGATGGAACCGCTGTGTCCTTTTTACAAACGTTTTGCATCCGTCGGCCAATGTGACAGGGCCTTTAAAGGTAATAGTATACAATTTGAAGTAGTACTAAACTAAGTAAAACAGGCTTTGGATACACACTAAATGGTGGATCATACTGTCACTAGCATCTAGCCTTGATGGGCATTTCTTTCCTCTGTGATGTGGTAGCTTATCTTAAATATCAGCTGTCAAGAAGCAAAAATCATAGGATTATCACCTTCCGACTGACATTTGTTAGCTTCATTAATAAATCTGGTTAGCTACTCTGATTAAGAATGCAAATCTTGATGTGTCTTTGGTTTATCCAGCAAGGCTCTTTTTATATTCTTATCTTCATATTTCAGGGTATGTAATTCACAAAGCTCTCCAATTTGTCTCCTGACTTTCTCCAACTCCTTCTGTTTTCTTCCCTTTTCTTCTGTCTTCTGTTCACTTTTCAACCCTATACAATGCATACAATGTATACTAATGCCCTATTCAAAGCATTAGGGTTGTGTTTGACTTTGGGGGTCCGAGTGGGTGTGCCTGGGCTGGGTGTGGCCAGCTCAACATCACTCCTGCAGCTCTCTGCCAGCAAAAATGGAGCTGGGGGGGGCATGTGCAGCTCCCCCGGCTCCATTTTTGACTACAATGGCCTCCTGCAGTGAAAACGGAGCTCAGGGAGGCTGCACATATCTCCCCCCCAGCTTGGTATTTACTGGAAGAGTCATTGTGGGCCGTTCCTTCACTGTTTCCAGGGTGGTCCTAAGGACCAGATCTAAGCACCTCGCAGGCCAGATCCGGCCCACAGGCATTGAGTTTGACACCCCTGGGATAGACCCTCTTCAAATCTATTGAAAAATATTTGTGTTGCCATATATTGGGAAAACCTGATGCCCAGGGGTGAGATTCTACCAGTTCACACCTGTTCACTAAAACCGGTTGTTAACATTCTAAGCAGTTTAGAGAACCGTTTGTTGGAAGAAATTCCTGGCCTAATCCTCTAAGGAAGGCAGGAAGGAAACATTCTGGTATTGCTTACAGAAACTGCCTCTCCATTAACCCTTATTACATTCTTGGCAGGACTAGACTTCCTGTCTCAGGAACTTATCTGGAGTTTTTTCCCCTCCTTTGCTGGAACTTTGCTTGTGGGGAGTGACCATTGAAAAAAGTGATTAATGACNTGTGAGTGATATTGAGTTGGCCACACCCAGCCAATAACATGACCACCAAGCCATGTCCACTCAGTCACATGACCACCTAACCATGCCCACCACCTAAGCCACACCCACAGAACCAATTGTTAAAAAATTTGAATCCCACCCTTGCTGATGCCCTACAACTCACTCAATCTCCAATCATTCTTTATGTTGTGAAGAGCTAACAGAAGCTCTCAAGGTGAGCACACACCAATTTGTCCCTTGTCACAAGTTATGTTCTGAGTGCTATGGCTATTTTCCTAAGAAAGGCTAGGATATGAAAAGGGGTACAGACTGACCTTATTGAGTCTCTTGCCTATCCTTTGGCAGTTTTCCCTGGCCACAAAACCTTGCTTCTGGGATGTTTTTCATAGATTTGTTTAAAAAGCTAAGAATTTGAAGATTTCTCCTTCCCCAGAACTCCACTTTTCTAGATCTTTTGCCCAAAGAAATTTTGCATCTTGATCCCTAAAACACATTTCTTTTGTCTTCCTTCTCTCCAGAGGGTGAATATGAACACCATAACCCGTAAAGTCCTGCATATGTATTGCAACCCTTATCATTCTTAAAGGCAGACCTTGCATGAAATTTTCCTTCGGCATTTGAAATGTAAAATAAGGTAGAGAGACAAACACAATGCTATTCATCAATGTGTTTTTATTCAGCCACAATCTCTTGTGATTTTCATGGTTCTGAATGCTTGAAAAGCCATGTTTGAAGAGACCAATGAGGCTGGTTTTGTGTATGTTTGCAGAAAAGCTATTCTAGCCTGTGGTGAGATGTGGTTGGATAAATCCCTGACAGATCTGCACCTCCAGCCACAACATCTTAAGAATCCGTCTTCTTCTCTGAAGTTGTAGTACTACTCATTCACTTGTGTGATGTTGTGACTCACACATCTGGAAAACAAATGAAATGTCTCAGTTCAGCAAATCTCATGTGTGATATAAAAGGAGGAATGATTTAGTACATGTTTGAGGAGAGTCAGAGAGTAGCTCTTAATATTCTTTTTTTCACAAATATATCTACCGTGTATTAAATGAGCTCTGTAAAGTATGGATGAACAGGTAGTTCTGGCAATTAGTTGGCCATGCCCATCTGCCCCTGTTCTAGCCTGTCCTCTATTTCCGTGTTTTGCAACCCACCTGATTCATGTGGCACAGTGGATTACTGCATCTCAGCTGTTTCACTCACCAGGGCTGCAGCAGAAGATAAGTTGTAGAGCTGAAAATGGGTGGTTTTCAAAAGCTGCGTGTGTGCGCAAAGCACGCATTTGGAGCATGCACACGCTCACTGAACTGGTTGTTACACTGGTTGAATCCCACCTCTGAATAAAAGGCTCTATGGGTAGCACTCAATTAATCACAACTGGGGCAGTGGTTAAGTGAGTCATGCCCAATTTTATGACCTTTTTACACAGCTGTTAAGCGAATCACTGAAGTTATGAAGTGCAACACATGGTCATTAAGCAAATCCAGCTTCCCCTATTGCTTTTGCTTGTTGGAAGCCAGGAAGGTTGAAAATGGTGATCATATGACCTTGGGACATTGATTCTTCATAATTTATTTATCTATTTATATTTTTTATTTGTCAATGGCTTACAAGATAATAGGTATAAGTAAAAACATAGTTATGAATACCTGGATACATATAAGAAAAATAAAAAAATATATAAAAGAAACAATAGGAC
>BHFT01003582.1:0-20493 GCA_004320025.1 Laticauda laticaudata
GTGTGTCCAATCACACTTGGCCAAAAAAGAATTCTATTCTATTCTATTCTATTCTATTCTATTCTATTCTATGCTATTCTATTCCTAAATGTTGCTTAGACTCGAAATGGTTGATAAATTCCCAACTAATAAAGGAGAATATTTGTAGCTCAGGATTGAAATGAGGCATTCTTGGTCCTCTCTGAACTTAGCTGGTTTCTTGCAGATGTTTCATTACCCAAACTAGGTAACATAATCAGTGATAGTTGACGATGTTACCTAGTTTGGGTAATGTAATGTCTGTAAGAAAACAACCAAGTTCAGAGAGCAACCAAGACCCTTCAGATTCCCAATTGAACATCCTTACAAATTAATTTGAACACCAACTAAAAAAAGATTATCTTATTTCATCTCTTCCAATCACTGTATATTTTACTATTACACTATTAATACATTCATTGACTATGTACCAATATAGTCAGTGTGGATTCTTAGTGACCACATTTTCTTCAAGATGATTCATTCCTCTTCAACATGGTCCTTTAAGTAATCTAATAGTGCAGCCACTGTCACCATAACTGAATCGAATGGTTGATTTATTTACTGAACTATTTGATGGGAGGGGTGAAGGGTTTGGCTATTCATAGAATTCTCAGGAGCTTTCTTCAACCAAAATTAAAAAGCATCAATCCTGCTTCTTTAGGTTGAACTTTTATTTCAATAGAGCATCACAGGAAAAACCATTTCTAGCATGGTTCTGACTTTTGTAGGTACAAATCGTCCTTGACGTATGACTTAATGGCTTAATGATCATGCAAAGTTACAACAGCAGCCCCCCCAGCCCACCTGCAGTAACATTTTGGACACTTGGCAACAGGCTCATCTTTGCAGTGTCCCATAGCCATGTGACCACAATTTGTAACATATTTATTTTTGCCAGTTTTTAAAAAATTTACTTCTGGTTTCTGATAAAAAACCTGGGAAAAATGTATTCACTTCATGACTGTGGCATATGCTTAATGACTACTGAAAAAAATGTAAAAATCAGATCCGACCATTGATAGCTTTGGTTATGATTGTAAATTTATGACTACTTGCATGGAGACATTCAACATCAGTATATATTCTTAAAGGATTTCATTACTATACTGTCAAGTGCTTGCTGTGTACTTCTTGACAGCTAATTCCTTTACTGTTAATAAAAGGCAGAAGTGTTTCAACATCTTATCAATTCTAAGGCTAGTTGCAGTACAGGTACTCCTTGTTGAGCGGCTGCATCTTTTAGGGACTGTTCAGTTGTGACAGTGATGAGAGATAGTAACTTTGCAACCAGACTGTGATGACACAGGGTGGGATACAAAAGCAACAAAATAATAAAAACAGGTGAAGTCCCTTTAATTCCTTCAACTTGGCTTCAAAGGTCCAAATATAATTGACTGGAGAAAAAACTTCCCCACAAACAATGGAAGGAAGAATTTCCATTCAAACTCAAAATACATATAAATTATAAATAGAAAAAAACAACACAAACCACACTGAAGCAATTCAGGAGACCAGGCAGGATAAGGGCTTGAAGACGTCCACAGATGTAGAAATACACACACTGGGAAGGATGCCAGAACTCAGATAAAAATGGACAGAATAGAAATATTTTCAAGCTTTGCTTCCAGCACTGGCCCATGCACAGTTTGTCCTTTTAAACAGTCCTCATAGTTACAGCCCATGAAGAAGATCAAGGCTCTTTCCTCCCCCATAGACCATGCCATTCACGTTTCTCCCTTATCCACTCTTCCCTGCATGCCCTAGGATGAAGAAAGGGATGGGCCTGGGTCTTCCTCTGAATGCCCAGCCGGCCTGTGCCCTTTCCCAGTTTCCTCCACAACCTCCAGAGCCAGACTCCCACTCCCTATCGGCTGTTCCTCCTCTCTCTCGGAGTCAGATTCTAACAGGTGCATGACACAGACTTTGCATTTACAATTTCACAGATCTTTAAAGCAAAGGAAAACTGAAGATCAGTTGTGGCTTCACTTAACACCACTTACATAATGACTGGATTACCAATCCCAACTGTAATAACTAAACAAGGATTACTGGTATTTTCTGCCATGCTTGCCATTTTATCTTAGGCTGCTGGGTTCCTATAAACAAAATATATGGAGTAGCTGGCAGGAAGTCAAAAGTTGGTCTTGCCTCGTTTTGGCCCACCTGACTATGTTCCACAGCACCTGACCTGAGTACCTCACCCCATCCCTGTACTATGGGGTGCATTTGACCCTTGCATTCCCTCCCAACTTGTCTGAAGCTTTCGCTTGCAATCTGCTTGCCTGAGATTTTAATCACTTACCACTTAACAACCTGTGCAATCCTGGGATTATGACAGCAACCAGGCCTGGTGAAATTGCTCTTGTCAAACATCATGCTTTATTGCTTAGTAAATAAAATTCCTGTCCCAATCACTATCATAACCCAAGGACAAGAAGGAAGTTGAAGCAGCCCCATAGAGACAAATTTGAAACTTCAAGTACAGATAGTGTTTCTAATGGACAAGCCCTTTGAAGTGTGTGAAAAAGTATGAGTAGCAGAGAATTGCCTTTAACCATTTTCAGCACAATACCATATTTATTAGTCAAAACCAAGATCCACATAACCTTATATAACTCTCAGATCTACATTCTAATTGCCAGAAGCACCAAAATTCTAATATTGTGTGTCAGCTGTAGAGATTTGGGAAGTTTCATTTTTAAGAACAGCCATCTGCTTCATCCTTAGTAAAGAAATGAGCTTGTGTGGAAGCATTAAAAATGAAGTTTCCCATTATGTTTGTCAAAGGCAATATTTCTCAATTTGAAGGAGTCAAAAAAAGAGAAAGGAAAAGTTAGCCTATTAGCAGAGTTAAGCCCTTATTTTATACTTGGTGTCATTTACTCCACAACACAAACATATATAGATTAGACAGGTAAATGCAGTTCAAACATTAATATTCTTCTCACAATGGAAATTGAAAGAATTTATCACTGACATAAATACTACTGAGAGACTGCTGAAGTTTAATGAACTGAGAGAAAAATTTTGATATGCTGAAAAACAAAGAAAAACTTGTTGACAAAACATATTTTTAAATTATATATTCATTTATTATAAATCCTTTAACTTAGACCAGGTATTTTACATACGAAGTAATGCTATCTTTCAGAAATCTGCGGCTCCATTTTCAATGCAGTGTCAATTGCGTTTAAAACTAATTTCTCATAAGAAATTTAGTCTTACATGTTTCTTATGTGCTTATTTTGGGTATGTGGTTTATCCCTACAAATTCTACGATAAATTCTTTTGCTAAAAAACTGTAACAAATTACTCATCTTGTTGGCAATATTTGATCTCACTCTCTCCATTTAATTTTAAATAGATTAAGCTCCAACAAAGCAGGGGGGGTTAATATCTTGAAGCAAGTAATACAATGATACCAGCTACAGAAGGTGCAATTGCATTATTGCTGAAAAAAATTCATGGCTGTGCTACAGTATCTTATATATTTTAATTTTTTAATTAGTGGATCCAAAGTCTAACTTTTATTGGAAATTTTATTTTATTTATTCATTACATTTCTAATATAGCAGATTCTATAGTGCTTTTATGGAAGTGAAAATAAAATTTAAATGCCTGCTATCAAATTCAAAAATACAACGTGCACACATTTCAAACTGTCCTTTGTTGCCAGGAGGGTAAGTAAAATGTAAAGTGACAAGGACCCTACATTTTACAAAAATAAATAGGATTGTCTTGGCCCTACAGACTCTGTTTTACTCTGCCTCAGACCAGAGGTGGTATTCAGCAGGTTCTCACCAGTTCTGGAGAATCGGAAGCAGAAATTTTGAGTAGTTCGGAAAACCGGTATATACCACCTCTGACTGGCCCTGCCCCCATCTATTCTCTGCCTCCTGAGTCCCACCTGATTGGCTGAGTCTTCTTTTGTTGCCCTGCACAGAAGAAGGGAGCTGGGAAGCAGGTTAGTGGAGTGGGTAAGGAATGGGGATTTTGAAGTATCCTTCCCCCAGGAGTGGGGAGGAAATGGAGATTTTGCAGTATCCTTCCCCTGCCATCCCCACCAAGCCATGCCATGCCCAAGAACCAGTAGTAAAACATTTTGAATCCCACCACTGCCTCAGACTGATGTAAGTGGGCAAGGACTATTTACCGCTTAGAGTCCAACATTCCAGCCCAAGTATGAAGAACATTTTCAATGCAAATGTTACACTGAATGTACAGGAAAGTAAATCCAGTAGACACAATTCATCACCTCACAATATATCTAAAGTCTATGATAAATTAATTTCTGTTTAGTTGTAAGATTATTACACATTGTTCAGTTACAGCTGTGCAAAAGAGCAATTCATAATGATTCAAATGAAATATCCCTCCTCAAAGACAGTTAGGCAGTTTTGAGGGCTTGATGTGACTATTTTAATGACTTTCACAGTTGGTTTCCATACTTGCAGGTACTACTGCTTCATTCCACTGCAAATCTCATTTATGAGCCATGGTGGCACAGTGATTACAGTGCAGTTCTGCAGGCTACTTCTGCTGACTGCCAGCTGATTGCAATTTGGCAGTCCAAATCTCACCAGGCTCAAGGTTGACCCAGCCTTCCATCCTTCCAAGGTGAGTAAAATGAGATCCAAATTGTTGGGACAATATGCTAGCTCTGTAAACCACTTAGGGAGGGCTGTAAAGCACTGTAAAGTGCTATATAAGTCTAAGTGCTATTTCTACTGTTCTGTCTGGGCATGAAGGTGGCTGACTCTTCTGAAGCGCCTGGCTGTCTCAATACTTTGAGGATAGTGTTCATCCCAACAAATAGTTTAGAGTTCCCTTTTAAATATTTTTTGCTGCCATGGTTACTCCAGTAATTTATAATACATGTCTCTATACACAGTTCACCTTGAATATGAATGGAAATTGACAACTTAGTTCAAGTCTGCATTGAGACCTCTGACTCTATTTTGCTAAAAGCAGGATACTATCTTTCTAGACAAATATAATTTTAGAACACCACAGAGAACACAAACATTCACACTGTTTACTAGAATCAGCAGAATGTGTTTGGGAGATAAGAAGTGAGATTTTCCAAATTGGATTTTTATTGAAAAGTTTTAAAAATGGTAATCTAAGATTTAGATTAGAAAGGATAATTTGATGAGTAATATATTGTCAGACAGATATCCCTTTGATAGATCTTGTTTCTGGAGTAAAGGAAAAATCACAGCAGAAATTGGAAAGACAGAAGAATAAAGAAACTTGTATTTTATTTTTTGCCCAAAGCAATAGGTTCCTGGGCATTAAGATTCCATGCTAAAAGAAGAAAAAATTAAGCAATTTTTTCTTTTAGACTTGAGAAGGTGTAATTGAGGAGCATTCAGAAAAGAACCACACAAATGTGAAATTTAGTATTCATCTTGGTGAAACTTGAGAGTCATTGGGAGAATTTAGAGATGCATAATTTGGACAAGGTATTAACAGGGAATGTTCACAAACCAGTCAAAGAAATAAGAAACTTTGAACCTCAAAGATTGAGTGAGCTGAAGAATTGAACAACTGTTCAGCTGAATAACTTTTTACTGTTATTTTAAATAAAACTTTTATAGCAAAAAATTCTGAACTGACTTCTAAGTATTACTTCCGTCAAATCTTGGTATTAGAAAGATTTGACTACTTTGATTTGATATAGAATAGAAATGTCAGGGTCAATTGATAGATGATACAAAGTTTATTTGATTAATTGGGGAGAATAATTTCAAACATATGTCAATGAATACCAGAATATAAAAAAAGTCAAAGTCATTGTCTTAACTATTTTCTAAAAAATTTTCTAAATTGTCAAGGACACTCTTTTCTAAATTTGATAGACCACCTCTGATGACCTTGGAAAAACATCATGAGCTTAATCCAGGAGAGCAAGAGAAAGAAATTCAAGGTTGTTCTGCCTTGATTTCTTTGGTATAAGATACCAAAAAAAGGAAGGGAAAATGCTGTTAGGCATTTGAGATATTGCAATGATAGTTTATGTAATAGAGTTTTAGTATTTGTGTACATATACATGTGTATACATAATTCCAATTGGGAATTCTGGGAGTCCATGTCTTAAAATTGCCAAGGTAGAGAGTGGGCTGTATACACTGGTGTATACTGCAGTGCATGAGCAATTATCCACTACCTTGGATTCTCTCACAATTTTTCCTCATAAATATTCAGATCAATAATGCTTTCTGAGTCTTTCCTTTTTTATAGGAAAAATTAATAGAAAACTGTTTAATTCATGTACATGCATTCATGAAAATAGGTCTTTTTCAATGCAGAAACTTTACAGGTCACCATATGATTTATTCTTGACACTGCGTGTTGTATGTTACATTGTTCCTACCCATCCATTCTTGTATATTATTTTTCTTCTAATTTAGGTTACATTAATTAAGAATGTTGTACAACTGGTATCATAACGAATCTCTGGTTCTTCCATTAGGAACATTTACTTGGAGATAATATAGGGCTGTAAACCTAAGGATTCTTATTTTTAGAAAACAGTAATAACCTAGATGAGGTTTCTTCATACTCTCTGATATACATTTTAGTCCTTCATTCCTCACTAAATATGCAATTCTATTTCCTACATATAATCTTCAACTACAGAGTCAGATCACTTTCACTATTTCACAGTTCCACATTTTTCTCTCTTATATTCTCTCATCTTTCAAATTTTACTCTTCTTCTATTCTTTTAAATGTCCTGATTATCACCAAACTGACTCACAGATATTAACATGTACTGCTTAATGTGGTATGGGTTAATAAAGTGTTTAACATAACATTTATTGGTGATATTGTTGCAGGAAATTATAAGACTCAGACCACGGAGTCAAAGATAATTGTTTTATTTGCGCAAAGGTTCAGAGCTATTTAGCCAAGGCAATCTGCCTTCCTATAGATTTGACACCACATTTATACATTTCAGAAGTACTAAACCACAGAAATATAACTTGTCAGCATTTCATTGGTTACTTCGAATTCCAGCTACCCCCTCCCGTTGCTGGGTTAAAGTAGCTGGATTATTACAAATAATTTGCTAACCCATCTTGCTAAACATCAAGCTTCCTGTAGCTCCATTTGTGGTTTTCTTCCACGGGAGACAAGGTTTCCTGCTTAACAAATATGAGTGAGTGACTGACAGATAACCTATGATTTGACATTTTTTAATTTCTTTAATACATACATTTCGTTATCAAAAGAACAATCTTTTATAACCATTTTTATGTTCTGCCTTCATATGGTGAATCTGTAGACTATGTTACCAGCCTTTGTCATATTTATGCCACCTGCAGCATTCTCTAACACTGGTATTTTTTAATTAGTATTCTAGCAGAACCAAAATCCAGTTTCATCTTAAGCACGGTCACACTGCTCTATGTAAGCTAGGATCCCTGATCCAAAGACAATTTTGCCTGAATCCTACAAATTAGGAGACGTACAGATTAGTTACACCATTCAAGAAGTGTCTGTTTCTATTATATAGCCTACACATTCTTTCCTTTAAGAGTGAAAGGGAAAAAAAGAGGTCTAGTGAAGTGCTGCAAGCTAATCTGTTAGCAAATACTGTAAAAATATCTTTTTTTAAAAAAAACCACAATTCTTGCAACATTTCATACAGTGCTTAAATCACAAGGTAGAACCACCATCACTTAGCTTGAATCAAGTTACATCCAAATGTTTTATCACAAGACTGTCAAACTCCCAGCCTTTGCGCCGGATGCGTCATGTGCTGGCCACACCCATGCCCAGTTTAGCAAAGGGGGAAAAAGTCCTGATATGACACATGATGCTGCCATGACAATGTAAGTTTGACACCCCTGTTTTATCATATAGAACCATTGTTCTTATTAAATATTGTGTTGGAAGTTTTGTTTTCTTTCCTAACTCGACTCTGGCTCATAAGTCTAAAGCATCATTCCAAGAGATATATGAACTGGACTTCTATTTTCTTATTTTCACTGATATATACTTTTCTATTTTTTTATTAAAATACAAAATTAAAGAAATAATTTCTCTGTAAGTAAAATATTATTTCTTCTGATTAAAGAAATTAACAAGTTTAATTAAACGTAAAAAATATCTGCAAAAAACCTAATTGAGTCCTAAGTATCTTTTTCAAGGATTTTCAGACAGATTTATTAATCCTGTTAGTAACTGTTTTTAGAATTCTTTATAGTTTCATGTGAACCATAAATGAGTTTCTGTGAATTACATTTATATGCCTGATAAACCAACATATTTTGTTTAATTCTATCTATAAGCACTTGTTTGATATGAGTGTAAGTATCACAATCATTTTCAACTTTTTGTTTACTAAATTTTAGTTTATTTGTTTAAATGTTTATTAGTTTAAATGTTTAGTTTACTAAATAAATCAAATGGGTTCACTCAACACGCTTAATCATAAACCATAGATTACATACCATGATGACTGAATTTTCCCATAATGAATCCATTATGATTCATTATGTGAAGCACTTTGCCCACAGCATAAATGTTTAATCCACATGGAAATTGTTTAGTCTTTTACATTTAAAGGCATAAAGATACACAATTATTTAAAATGCAGCACATTTTAGATAGAGTTGTAAAGCATGTGTAAATTTTGACTGGAATGTTTTGTTAGCAGAAACTATTTCATAGTTTTAATGTGGTCAATATCAACAAAAGTATGTTTTCAAATAGAACTCTATTTATATTCTTGGTATGATGCAGCAGTATTAGAGGAACACCAACTTGATCATATTTAAACTTTACAAACTGTTCTTCTGAATCTGACACTCTCTTTTAAGGCAGCTAAACTACTAGAATTTATCATTTCCTGGGAAAGCAAATCTACAGATTATTTTTTGAGTGTGTGCAATGTATTCAGAATTTCCTTCTTTAAAAAGATAACTCTTTGTAGCCTACAGAATTTATGGCCATTACAACAGAATAGGCAAAATGACTTGAAGGTGAATTGTTCAATAAATCCCATATTTTCATGTCAAATTTTCTAAACGTATACTTCTTTTTTAAATAAGGTTTTTTAATTATATACTTCTCCATCATTGAGAATTAAGTGACAACAGCATGAATCTGCTTTTACCTGTACTTATATAATGCTCTCACATTGTGTTTTAAATAAGTCTCTCACCATTTTCTTAACAAGTAAAATGAAAAGTAATTCTGAAAGTGAACTGTTATAAAAAAACCTTAAAAGATTTTATTTAAAATTTGTCAAAAAAGTGTGTAAAAACTGAGTGCCAGTAAAATGTATGTCTGAAGTGCCCATTTCTCTTTGTATGTTAAATGACTACATTCTTTGATTTGGGGAAAGATGGAAGGAAGAAAAGAAGAATGGAAAAAAGATTATTCCAAAGAAACTGGCCCTCCTGTAAGTCATCTCTTTTGTTATGAATATGGAACAGATGCTCCATCTGCTC
The DNA here is from genome assembly GCA_004320025.1 of Laticauda laticaudata. Taxonomy (NCBI): domain Eukaryota; kingdom Metazoa; phylum Chordata; class Lepidosauria; order Squamata; family Elapidae; genus Laticauda; species Laticauda laticaudata. The sequence goes on from BHFT01003582.1 coordinate 9,485, forward strand.
TGTGGGAACAAAAACACTTACAACCTAGCTCTCTCTATTAACGACTTTGTTTTATGCCACTAGTTTTCTGTGGACTGCTGTGAACAGTTTTGACTTTATAGAAAAAAAGACCTCATATAAGCAATACTCTAACACTCTTAAATGAAAATGGTCTAAGAACAACAAATGACAAATTCAGAGTTTAATTCACATGGGTCCTTGGAGATATGCAAATATTCAATTAGATTTTTTTTAAGCTGCAGGAAATTCTAAAGCAAAAATATTTTTACAAATAGACTTTGTACCAATAATAGCAAATTCTATGAATGATATTCTATCATCAACATTAATTCAGGATCAAGAATAATTACCTAATTTAAAATTAGGGAACAAAGATTTGGGTCCCAGGATGAAATAATATAATAATCCTTGAAACAAATCTTTACAAAACACTCAAAGTATGTTTTTTAAAGTAATGTAAAATTAGCAATTAAATTTTCAACTTACATATTTTTTTTAAAAAATAACTGTACGAGATTACTTCAGGATATGGTCTATTTCTTTAGCTTTGTTAATTAAGCTTTGCTTTAAGCTTTGTTAAGTATGTTAAAAAATATCTGGATACAAATTTTCATTAATAAAATTCAACTGAAATTCAACATGAGCACATTTATATATCAATATGAAAAGTTTAAAAATGTTATTTCAAACATTGAAATACATTTAAATCAAGGGCTGTGTGTGCGTGTGTCCCCAAAAGCAAAAACTGCATTCTTGTTTTATGAAAAACTACACAGATCTTTGCAAAAAGTGCACAAATTAAATAAAACACTTGTTTTCCCTCCTGATAACCTTTTCTGCATCAATACAATGCTGCCTGTCTGTTTTGAAAATAATTGAAAGTAGGATTCCAGAGGCAGAGTGCTTTGCTTCCGACTAGATCAAGACTTCAGGCAAATTTTCCCTGCCAGTGAATGCACAGCTTGCCTGAAGTCATAACCTTTGTTGGTGGAAGGGAAGTAGCCTTGAAACAGATCATGAAGCAGATGTTTAATGTCAAATCAGAGTCTAGGGATACATAGGCTACTGCAAATAAAACTCTTTGCCTGTCTGCCTAGTTTCCAATTCCCTACCATGTGAAATATGAACTTGACAACAAATGGCCAGTGTGCTAGGTAGCTCAGCAGGCAGAGCGACTGCCACAGTTGCATCAAAGACAGAAAAATTCATATATTTGTAACATTTTCATTATCTTTCTTGACAGCTCTAAACTAAAGAATGAGACATTGTACTACTTTACTTCCTAAAAGGCAAGAAAGCTTAGTATTGGTCTCTGATATGAGATGAATTTCAGGAAGTAGTTGTGTAAAACCATGATCTTTATTAAGCCGATCCAAGTACATCTCCCAGCAGACACAAAGTCTCATATAAAGCAAAATAATCAAGTGCAATTTCCCAGCTTCCTAATCTATCACACACAGTTATATACACACATGGGAAAATATTATGCCAACAACACAACATAATTGATTTATTATTTATTTTCCAATTTGATATGTGCAATTGATTATGAAAGGTGCATCCTCAATTTTCAAAGTACATTTTTCAGATCCTAATGCGTAAACAGCTTGGATGAAATTAGTTGCACAAGTGAAGAAAAAAAAGCTGGCATGTGACATTGATATGACAGAATGCACATAGTGGATTCATAACACAAAGTTCTGCCCTTTTGTATTTCTGTTGCAACATCACATGCCCTTATGAAAGTAGAGCTGGCATTGTCATGCACATTTTGTCACATGTCCCTTCTTCTACTTGCCACCCTTAATCCTTTGTCTCCTGGCCATCTTCAAATGCATACAGAATTTTAGTTGGATTTCTGTCTTCAAAGGGTAGAGATAAAAAACATATTGTACAATTGTATCATTGCTTTTGGAAAATAATGTATTTTAGCCACTCCTGAGCTATATGTAAAATTAAGCAACTATGTTCAAAATAACTGGCTTATGTTATGGAAAATAGACTGCTTGTCTCAAATGATTCCTTCTTTTTTTTTTTAGGAAATTTTTTATTAGTTTTCAATAAACAAACATACAGAAACAAAACACAAAACATCAAAACATAAAACTTCTTTTTGGAAAGCGGCTTAGTCCCAGGTTACATTCTTTTTTTATACAGACATTAAATTTCAAAATTCAGCTCACATTTTATGCTGATTTCATATGCTTATTTACCTTCTAACATTTTCTAATAGCTTGTCTGCGGCCGGGTTCTTTCACCTCTCGTTAATTCTATTTTATTTTATTTTATCTCAATTAATATCATTATGCATATTTCTCTTTTGTCTGTTCTATTTCAATTTTCTATTAATTTTCAACTAAATTTCTCCTTAATCATGATTGAGTACGTAATGAATGCCTTTAAATCTTTCCCCCTAAATTTACACACTTAAAATAATATATACTTTCATTCTGATTCTGCTAGGTATATCTTCTAAAGCTACTTACGTATATTATAGAATAAAAAAGAATAATAAGTTTATAATATAATTAAAAACAATACTCCATTGAGCAAATTTCACTCTAGTTATGTAAATCCAGCTTTCTAACATTATTTCAGTATAAATAACAATAATATCTATGTACTTTTGGCCATAGTCTCTTTTTTTAATCATCATTTTTACCCCACGATTTCTGAATTAAATCTTGTTTCTTTACTTATTTTAAACCTTTGTAACTTCTCTTCCCTTTTCCCCTCCTTTCTACTCTAATCCTACCTTTACCCCCTTGTCTCTTAGTATATCTTTTATCTATTTCTATTTCAGTTATTTATCTGTTTTCTCATTAACACAAAGTTTCTCCTATAATCAGATTGAAAGTATAATACCTTTAAATCTTCTCCCTAAATTTAACACTTAGAATATATACTTTTCATTCTGATTCTACTTAGTGCATTTCTGAAGTTACTTACTATATAAAAAAAAAGAATAAGTTTATAATATAATTAAAACAATAATCCCATAGCAAATTAAGCTGCCTTTAAGTCTTTCCCTAAATTAAACACTTAAAATAATATTATACTTTTCATTCTGGTTCTGCTTAGTACATTTTAAAACTACTTACTCTATTATAAAAAATAATAATAATAAGTTTATATATAATTAAAACAATAATCCATAGCAAATTAAACTCTATTATTAAACCCCAATTTTCGAACCATTATTTCAAATATAGATACAATACAATCTTATGTACTTTTGCAGAATCTCTTTTTTAATCATTATTTTTACGCACTATCTCTGACTAGATCTTGTTTCTTCTACATCTTGTTTTAAACCTTTGTAACTTTCTCTTTCCCTTTTTCCCTTCCTTTCTTCTCCAATCCTGTCTTTTTACCTCCTTTGTCTCTTAATTCTCACCTTCTTGATCTCCACCTTCTTCTGTGTTTCTTTTTCTGTTGCTTTCTAACATTATATCGCATTCTTTTCATCTTATTTTTCCCTTTTTTTTAGTTTGTATTTTTTTAAGTCTTAAATTCTCCATTCTCTTTCCCCTCTTTCCCTTTCTTCCCCAGCTAAAGTTGTTTGTTCGTTAAAGATGGTCTTCTTCATCCCAGTCTTCTTTGTTCTTGTAGTTTCGGTAGGTATAACATCGCCATTTTTCTAAAAATGGAAAAACAGATCCAAAGAACCCTTCCTTTCGTTGTTCTCTTCTTTTTTAGCTTTTTAAATTCAATTTTCAGTTCATCAACAAGTAGTGTCATCTGTAAAAGGTTTTTTAGATAACCCAAATATTTTTAGGTCTTTCAAATAATAAGTTTCCAAAAAATTCCCAAAGTCACCAAGCAATCCAAATAGCACAAAGTCTGTTTCATTTAGCACTTTCTTCTTTTTATATTTTCTCTTCCTGGGGTTATAGTAGTTCAGTGAAAAAACTCCAGTTTGAAAATATCTTTTAGAAGTTTGTTACAATTTCGCTTCTAATCTTATAAATTCCAAGCAGCCTCCTCCAAGAAATACTTTAATGTTAGTTCTTTTCCTCTCCCTTCCCGACTCTATAGCACAAATAAAAAAAAGTTTTTTTTTCAATGCCAGAAACTTTATTGTTCCCCTTGCTTCAATTTTCGAATTTGATACCTGCTGATGCCAAAATGGGTTTTTTCGATGATCCCACGTTCTTCATTTTATATCACCGTAGGCAAGGAGAGGAGAGTGAGAAAAAAACAAACTTTCCCTTTTTACTTTCATTCGCCGCTTCTTCTGTCTTCATAGGGAACGATGTATCTTTAATAAAACTTAAATGCCCAGGGTATTTAAATATTACATGTCATCGCCCGATTAGCCAAAAACTTTCACTTTCTCAGCTTCGCTCCTGAACATTCTTGGGTCTGCGGCATGAAAAAGTCTTTCTTGCAAAGCTTCTTTGTGGCAGCCATTACTGACCGCCGCTCCACCACTTTCGGAAAAGGGAGTTAAGCCAGCTGAGGAGGGAGGTTGTGATTCCCCCGGACCCCTGCTGAGTCTCCCCTATCTTCAGTTACCTTTACGGGGTAACTATTGCCCCCAAATCCAGCTGGATCGAGGCCACTCCAGCAGCGAGCGCAGCAGGAACTGCGCACTATCGCGGATTCCTGCCACCGCTGAAGCCTTGCAAACCGGAAGTCCAAATGATTCCTTCTTTAAACACCTGTTTCCACCATCTCTCTCCCATAATATTAAGAAACAGTTACATTAAGACAGCACCACATTAAAAACCACTGCCCATTTGCGAGAAATTATACTTTATAATAAGTACTTTGAAGTCTACTTTGTTACCATTAACGACTACACTGCCTTATACCAAACATAAGAATCCACAATAATTTTTCTTATTAAATATTATTAATCATTTACATAAAAGCTAAGCAATTGTTTACTTGTAAAACTTATAGAATTCTTATATATTTCTCCAGGTATTAATTATAAATCAAATCAATCATGACCTGTACATAACGTACAGCATAAAAACTTCAATAACATATAGATCTGACAATAAATATTTACAGCGTAACTTGTGATTAGTTTAAACAAAGGCATTCTACAATTGCTAAGTACTTTTTTTAAAAAATCAATTTGGATTTTTTAATTTGGATTTTTTAATTTGGAGCTGAAATAATATTACTAAAATACCCATCCAAGAATTGTTACTGAATGTACGTGGCAATGGGCCCCATTTTACAAAGGGGCAGATAAACAGGATTATGTATGTGCATGATTTATTTTACAAGTATGGCTTACATTGCATGCTAAGCCACAACTAAGCAAACCTGGTTATGGCTTGGTGCAAAGTATAAGTTTAGAAGAGACTGTCCATTTCCCCCTGCATTTTTATTATGAGTGATTCACATATCATATTAATTCAAAACCAAACAAGCCATATTGTATCTTAATGTTACATATGAATTTGCCACCTTTCTGCTGGAGAGCAGGCAGCTCTGTGGCCTTGTTTATTTTAGGTTTGTACATGGAGGGTGCTGTTTGGTTACCTTGAAGACAATCCTGTTAAGCCTAAACAGTCACACATAACCAGAGGTGGAACCGGTTCTATGTCTGCTGCTGTTGTGGTCCACCTGCCTGCCCGGGCTCTTACCTGACCTTTATTTCCTGCTTTTTCAACTGCAGCTGCTTTGCTGACACAGCTGCAGTTGAAAAAGCAGGAAAAAAGGCTTTTCCAACTGCTGTGCACTTGCACGCAACACTGCTCAGCTGTCCAGGCAGCTCAGCAGGTTGTAAATTGCACTTGCGTAACTCACGCATGCGCATATGACGCTAACAGACAAAATCCGTAGTTATACCAATCAGATCCCATACCTGCACATAACCATTTCTTACCTATAACACTCAGAAAAAGGAGCCAGAAGGTCCAAGAAGATATGGATGATGAATTATCCTTAGAGTTTATGATACTGTCCAGAGTCAGAAAAATATAATAGGTCAGGGATGGGTGAGAGCAGTAAAAACAGCAGGCCTAAAATTTTCCAAGCAAGCACTATATGCTTCAACTTCAAAAGCTGTACACTCGGCAGAACCGTAACAGCAATAACTACCATCACTACCACACTATTTTCCTTGACAGTGAGAAAAAACATTAGCAAGGGCACTGAACCCTGGGGCAGTTCTGCAATACATTACTTCAATATTCTTTCTGTAGCATGCTAAGTAGATGCATCAGTCAGGCTAGACTGGCTATATTGGTCAGGCAAAAACATTAAATCGTTGCAATTTCTACCTGTCTTCACTCTAGAGAATTCCATATATGGCAAACATGGATCAACATTTGCAGGTATCCTGTCAACAATTCAGCATCTCAATAAATGTTGGAATCATTAATGAAGCTCTGAGATAAATGTTACTGTACACTTTGAAGAAGCCTTACTTCCAAATATATTTACTGAATCTAGTTGTCATTAATTAGAACCAAAAGCAAACCTAGTACTTAAGCTTAAATTATGACATGAAATCTAACTTTCAAGAATGGCTTCCAGCAATTTCTCCTTTTAATACTGAAACATAATACATATGTCAGCCAGAATGTGGAACAGCATCAATTTACTCACACAAGATATTTAATTTCTCTCTACCAGAGAATGTGTCATCATTTCCTGCATTCAGGAAGAATGAGGCAATTTGAGGAATATTATTTGGTGGTAGTGATAAAACTTCTCCCAGTCTACTGCCTCAACACCTAGGGTAAACTGATTCTTCTCAACTGTTGTTCCTTTTCATTATATTGCTTTTTAAATATACTACTTTATTACACATGATTATTGTAAGCTAGCCAGAATCACATTTTGTGAGATGGGAAGCCATGTAAATTGGATTAATAAAGCAAATATAACTTTTTATCATACTACAATGTAACACAAATTTTATATCATGTATAAAAATGATATTTGAGAAATAGCCAGATATAGAAATAAGGAAGTTGAGATTAGTTGTTTTATTTTTCTTTTTATAAGAAATGTACAAAATAATCCTTTTTTTTTTCCTACCATACACCAGAAATTACAGTCTATACATAAATAGCTAAAATTATGATAATTGCTGGAAAACAATTTAAATTGGGATATTGTCATAGATTTTCCAGGCTGATACTTTGTTAGTTAATGTCTGCTGCAATAAACAAAAGATCCACAAGTTATTTAAAAGCATCTGAAAAGTTTTAGATAAAAATCCTTGTATTTATTTGCATTTATAGCTCCTTAAAAGATCATTGCTGCATTTAAACCTTATCAGAAATCTTTTTTTCAATATTTTCATCTGGATGTTTAAAATTGGAAGAGAATAGAGCAGGGGTGTCAAACTCAAGGCCCAGGGGCCAGATCCAGCCTGCGGGGTACTTAGATCCAGCCTGTGGGGAAGCCCTGGAAATAGAAGCCAGCGGTGGCTCTGCCAGTGAAAATGTGGTCCTCCTGAGCTCCATTTTTGCTGGTAGAGGGTTACAGGAGGTCGTCCCAGCTGAAAATGGGGCTTGGGAATCTGTTTTCTCTGGCAGAGAGCTCAGGCCACAGGAGCCCCTGATATGGGTGATGTAAAGCTGGCCATGCCCACCCAGCTCCCGAAGTCAAATACAACCCTGATGCAGCCCTCAATGAAATTGAGTTTGACACCTCTGGAATAGAGATTTCATTTCTATCTACAAAAGAGAGAGATTTGACTTTACCTTCACTTAATTCATCCACTACCTGATAGCAATCAAGAAATTGAAACCTCACACTGTATTCTGAAGTGTTTGGTAGAAGTGAACCTTCTCAAGACTTCTACATTTTATGCTGAATAGGAATCTTTCATTGTAAAATCCCGATAACAGATTTAGTAGGTTTCCCTAAGGAATTATACCATCATGACAAATTTTTATCATGCCCTTTTCCTGTGAAATATTTCACTGAAATAATTGGAACTTAATGATCCTTCAGAGAAGTTGCTAGTCAAGGGAGAAAAATGAAATAATCTAGAAGAATGTCATATTTAAGACTGCAATTTCATTTTGCAGAATCCTCAGATGTCCAGTGGGAACTGTCAAAGCCATGGATCAATTAATTTTCTAATCTCTTCATAATGAGCTTCTCCCTCCCCTCTCACTTCTTGTTTGTATCTTCTGTAGTGAGCAGTTTGAACTTTATGGGTTTGTTTTGATTATCTTCTTTTCTCCTTTCTAAAAGTTTCTAATGTCTTAAAAAAGAAAGTCAATTATTTTCAAGGAGAAAAGAAATGTCAAATTAAATTAAAAATTATCAATTTTTGTAATGCTTACCCTTAAAGCAAGGAAACAAACATTGCCATATCTGGTAATATGGCAAAACTTATTTTGTCGATAGATCCAGAAAGTGTGACAGACATATTGTTCAGTTGCTCTATATTGCTGACAAGAGTTCTTATATTCATTCTAATTTTTCTTTTTATTCCCACTGGCTCTCTATCTTCTGTCAAAAAATATAATATTACACAATATTTACCTATAGATTTGCAAAATATTAAATGATTATTCATTACTTATTCAAAGCCTGTATAATTTGTGTCTAAAAATGTAAGAATTAAAGCTTGACCAAATTCATTCAAGAATGGTTTCCTAGGTATCATATTTCACACAAGGTATTAAAACAGGACTGTCAAACTCCCAGTCTGTGGGCTGCATGCATCATGTGCTGGCCACACCGTCACCTGATTTAACAAAGGGGGAAAAAGTCCCAATGCATCATGTGATGCCACCGTGACAATGTGTGTTTGACACCCCTGTATTAAGTGTATGCTTTTTAATAGGAAAACAATTAATATAATAACTGAAACCAAAAATAATCGCAACATTTAAAAGCATATTAATATAAATCTCAATCAGGATATAATGGAGAAAAATTAAAACTAAATGGTAGTTTTCTTATCCTGTTTTTATTTGCAGGTAATCCTTGGTTAGTGATCATTCGTTCAGCAACCATTTCAAGTTACAAGAATAGTGAATGAAAAAACTTACAGCCAATCCTTGAAATTGCCCTCAGAGCCCCAGTATGCTCATGTGATTGCAAAGGCTTTTGGCAAATGGCTGGCAATTATGACAGCTGTAGTGCAGTCTCCTGCAATCACATGATTGCCAATTGCAATCTACAGTGCCAGCTTTGAACAAGCAAAGTCAATACAAGCAAAGTCAATGGGGAAACTGGTAGGTGCTCATAAATGGCAATCATGTGACATCACACCTAATAATTATGCAGGATTCACCTAAAACTGCTGGAACCTCCATCATAAATCAGCATGGTCATGTAATCACCATTTGCAACCTTCTGCCAGTTTCCCCATTGACTTTGCTTTTTACACTATATGACCACTTTGTTTAACACTGGAGATCCTGGTTCCAATTAATGTAGTTAATTGAGAGCTATCTGTACTCTTGTACATTTTTACTTTGTAATTATGCATATTTATTCTCAAACTAAGGATAAATTGTGGTGATACTGTTGTGGTTCACTGGAAGACTGTGCAGACAGCAGTGAAATCGGACAGTGGGGAAGAATGGGGACCGGTTTGGGAGTCTGGGGAGGACCTGATGCAGAGATGGAGTCAGGAAGATCTGGGATATGTGTGCTGACTCTGAAGCTTCCAGAATCTGGCAGTAGCAAGGCAGAGGAACAAAGAAACCTGTTCCCAGTGTGTGTGTGTGCACAGAGCTGCTAGAAGGCAAGAGGAGCTGAGATAAAAGGGGCAACTTGATAGTAAGGCTTGGAGGTGACTGTCCCTCCCATAAGGAACAAAGGAAATGCAAAGGTTGAAAAACCTTTGTAGGAAGAAGCTCTGTGTGGACTTTGTACTTCAGTTGGTTTTTATAGTTAATTTGGCACTTTAGTTGTTGGCAGCAATTCAAAGGAGAGAAAGGTAGGTGCTTATCTCAAGGGACGGTTTGTGACTCATTACAGGCTGGGAATGAACATAATTCCCAGCACTGAAATAAAACAAGAGTTGTTTTAACTAAGCATGTGCTCAATTATGGTCTCAGGAAGCCTTGGTCAGAACAGATACTAATATCATGTTCAGAGTTTTTCAACCCACTATAAAGACCATAGTGTGCTTCAAGGTTTAATTCCTGACATCCATGCATCCATACATGTATATAGACCCATGGTGGTGCAGTGGTTAAAAAGCAGTATTGATGGCTGACTTTTCTCATTGCCAGGAATTTGATCCTGACAGGCTCAAGGTTGACTCAGCCTTCCATCTTACTCAGTCTTCCATCTTCTGAAGTCAGTAAAATGAGGATCCAGACTGTTCGGGGCAATATACTGAGTCTGTAAACAGCTTATAGAGTACTGTAAAGCACTATAAAGTGGTATATAAGTGCTATTGTTATGTGTGATCACATGTGAACATATTCATATAAACCAACATTGTTCATACTTGGCAACTTTTAAGTTATGTGAATTTCAACTCCCAGAATTCTCAGCCATCCTGTTCTCTAGAAAATTCCAGGAATTAAAGTCCATACATTTTAAGGATGCTAAATTTGAGAGATACTGATATAAATAATGCCAACAAATCTACATAGACAGATAGATGCATTCGGTAATAATCTGCTTTTCTGGTAGAAAAATGAAACAGAAATATAATCTCTAATTTTTTCAAGTGCTGGATATACAGAAACCTATCACAAACACTTATGGCACACAAAGGTATTAGTATAAATGATTTTTATTGCCTCAAATACAAGCTAAACTGGGACAGCAAACATACATACACAGGAACAATTGACTGCTTGAGGTCTATTAGAAAATGTCCTCCCTAATTCTTTATTGTAAGGCCTTGGGCAAATTGCTATATAATATTCTAACACTGCTGCTGTAAAGATAAAAATGAGCTGTTAGATTTAATATAAATACCATTAAAACAAGATTTGAAAATATTTTTAGATGCCCCACTAGCAGACCAGACCAGTAAATCAACTCCACATGAATGCTACTTTAAATGGCATTGGGTGTAACAATGGTACTTAAACGGGGGGGGGGGGGGT
>BHFT01003584.1:0-58897 GCA_004320025.1 Laticauda laticaudata
ACAACGGATGGAACATTTTGCTTGTCTGCTGTGTCCTTTTTGCATCCGTTGGCCAGTGTGACATGGGCTTAAAGAATCTAAATAAAATATGTATGCCTTTCCCAGCAGCCAGTCAGGAACTAATCAAGATTGAAATAATATTTCATGAGGCAAGAAAAATTGGATGTTTGGGTATATATGGCAGCTGAGAAATCCTTGTTCATCAACATATTTTAAGCCATATCTCAAATGCTTAAGTATATATTCAATAAAGAAACATATGCAGAGCTTTAGGTGAGCCACTGACTCTGAATATGTTTATATTGTTGTTACGGGGTTCTTTCAAATTAAGTTTGGAATCACCTGGAGTTTCTCAAGTATGTGCAATTTTAAATATTTCAATAAAGACTAAATTGTCTTTTCCCTTCCCAAAGGTGCAAGAATCTCACCTTTCCAGAGAATCTTCCTGAGGTCAGCATTGTTTTCATATTTGTGAATGAAGCCCTTTCAGTGATTCTACGGTCCATTCATTCTGCAATCGACAGGACTCCTGCTCATTTGTTGAAAGAGATTATTTTAGTGGATGACAATAGTAACAATGGTGAGTAGCACATACCAAATAGATGGCACGTTTTTGTGTGCGTTCTGATGCATTCTTAACGAAATCATTCTGTACTCAAGATTACTTTGATGTTGTAGTTGACAAGACATTGTGAAAAACAAAGTTAGTCAAGATATTTTCTTCCTCTGTGTTTTTTTTTCTCCTTTTATATCTGCACTAAATGCATCATTTCATAAAAAGAACTTTTTTTCAGGCTATTAAGCCCATCTGGTCCACATCCTGTCTCACAGTGGCCAAATGGATGCCCTTGGGAAGCTCATAAGACTGAGCAGCAGGTTGTTGATAGCCTCCTTCGGATTCCATTTCCCAGCAACCAGTATTTACATCATACTGCATATGATTGAGGAAGTAATGAACAGCTACCAATATTAGCCACTGATACTCCATTAACCAGTCCATTCCCTTTTTAAAAGCATCCCAGTTGCTTGTCCTTTCTATAACTTTTACCACAGTTTAATTACATGGTACGTAAAAAAAAAAGTTTTTTTCTTTTTGTCATGCTCAGTTCTAGAACTTACATGGCAGTAGTCAAAGCCTAAGCTTAAACTCAGAAGGTCTATAGACCCAGCTCAGATATACAAAAAACTGTTATTGCCCCCCCCCCTCAAATAAAATAAAACAAGTACAATCAAATTGTAAGCACTTTGAGGTCTAGTTTAGGGAAGACTTCAAAAATTAGGGAAAGACTGTTAGAAAAAGCACCTAGGGAAATAAAATAAAATTGGAGGAGTGCTTGGTGAGTTTTTGAGGTTCCAGTCACTCTTTGTTGGGTCCTGAGAAACCACACCCACAGTCATTAATAGTTTCAACCCTAAAAAACATTGAACAGGCAGCAATCATGTGATCCTCATTTGACCAGGAAGTCAATGGAGAAGCCGGCAGGGAAGGTTGCAAATTGCCACCTGTTGAAGGATTTCCCTTCCCCTCTTGTGCATGGGGGAGAGGGGTGACTCTTGCAGTGGTCTGGAGAAAGAAAGTTCAAATAATGAAGATCCTTGCTTATTTTCTCCACTGGATTTCCCTTCCGAGCACAGAGGGGAGGGCAATTTCTTCAGGAGACTGGGGAAAAAAGAAGCTTGGATCTTAAAGGTCCCCATCAAAGTTCCCTCATGCACACGGAGTGGAGTCTTCTGCCCTCCTTTGGCAGTCAACTCTTTCACTCTATCTGCTTAATAACCATTGTAGTTACTCTACGATTGCAAATGGGAGAACCATTGGGATTACAGTCCTGGAGTGAAGTGCTCCTTTTACTTAATGACTGAAATTCTGTTCCCAAATTAGTTGTAAATTGAGATCTATCTGTAGTAGTGCCTTCCGTTCATGTCTCAACTCTCTAGAGATTCCGTGACCTTTCAATCTAGTCATGATGTCTGAGTAACTTAATAAATGCACTTCTTGTATGTTTCAACAGCTTGTATGTTTTAACTTATATCCTGTGTTGGCTGTTGAAACTCAACAATATAATTCTATACTGACCACAAATTATATCATTGTAGGCCACTTATGAATTATATGAGGTTCACATGGGGAATCAACTAATCCCAGAGATATAGTAGGAACTAAGCAAGAATGAAATTAAATTTATTTGGATTCCATCATATTTTTTGAACTGAAAAATCTTAGGGACAATATGAGTCTCCCTAGTTGTGATAATCCTGCCTGTTAGGCAAGTTGTCCCATTTGTTAGCAAGATGATTCATTACATAACTGAATAGTGCATGAGGGTAGCCATTTGATAATATTACTGAAGAAAGTAATTGGCCACTAGATCAAAAGTCAACAGTAACCATCATGTCAATTCTACAATGCCTTTCCTCTCATATTAATGGTAATGAATTTGGGTATTGAGGTGGTTGGATCCGAGTGACCAAAACTGAACAGTAAATCTCCAGACTTTATATGGCAAAACCCAGAATCTATGCAAGAAGTCAAGAGGGGTCTCAAAGACACAGCTCTAGATTAAACATTGTTATTGTCAGAAAGGAGGAAGCTAAATGAGCAACTGCTTGTCCACTGCTGTGCGAATATGTCTGTCCCTCTGATTCCAGTGGTGATTCAAACTCTTAGTTTTCTACTTACCATCTGTCCCATTCAGTAATTGACTTTCTTAATTGTGCTTGGTTATCCTGAAGCTGGGTAGTCGTTAAGTGTTTGCATAGTTTCTAACTCTAGCCTAAAAACTACTGACTTTTGCCTTACTCATTAAATGATCTGTCTTGAATCTCTCTCCATTTAGATTAAATGTGTATTTTTTCTACTATTATTTGTGTGACAGAAAAATTTCAATTTATCCAAGTTATCTATGTCATGCAAAATCACTCTTTTCCCCTCTCTCATCTATCTGTCTATCCTCTCATCTGTCCGTCTGTCTGTCCGTCCATCCATCCCATGGCTGTCTTTACATTCTTCATTCCAGTCTAAAGATCCTTCATGGCTATACCCATCCTTATAGTGGAAGTCCTGTAATAAATGCAAGTCCCTAATCATCTTGACTGCTATTTTTTGCAATTTTTTCTACTGCTGTATGTACAGTGTCAGTACAGTGACAAAAAATATGTCATATTCCAAGGATGGTTTCACCATATATATTTATAGGGGCATTATTATATCAGCAGTTCTATTTTCAGTTCCCTTCCTAATAATTTCAATCAGGGAACTTGCCTTGTTTTACAGAAGTTGCATACTGGGTTGACATCTTCATTGAGCTCTCTACCATGACTCAAGGTCCCTCTCTGACACTTTAGATCCCATTAATATACAGATAAGCTTTGAATTATCTATATCAACATGCATCATTTCACATTGTTCACACTGAGCTATATTTGCCATTTAGAAATTCATTTTTACGGTCTGGAGAGATTATTTTTGAACACCTCACAATCTCTCTTTTTTTTTAATTTTACCATGCTGAACAGTTTGGTATCATCAACAAAAATAACCACTTCACTAATTCCTGATCATTTATTGATATAAAAATGAGAAAGCATTGGTTCCAGCATAAATTTCCAGCACTAATTCATACTTCTCAACAGTGTCAGAACTGTCCATTTACATATTTATCCTTACAGTATAGTCATTTATCAAGTGAGTCACTTAAGCCAGAACTTGCATATATGCTGTCAAATATTTTTTTGCTTTTGTTGGCAGCACTTCAGCAAAAAGCTGCCTAATTATTTAAATAGACCTGAAAACAAAATGCTTTCTGTGAGGAAAATCTCTACAGGGGAGGCTATAAATGAAATTAACCCCACCACCAGCACAATTGTTAGATAAAATTCCTCAAACAATAAGATAAGTTTCAGATGCTTTAATAAGAAAAAAGGACAGTGACCAGATGTAGATTATTTAGTTTTGAAACTCCAGTTCTCCAGTTTACAGAAAGGCAATGAAGGTAAAGTCTTTTCAATTCCAATTGTTAGACTTTTTTATGATGGTTTGGTCTGCCATTGTGATTTTATTGTTCATAATTTGTTTTTATATTTGATTGTTTGAACATATTTCAAAGTTTATCTAAGAGTCCTATGGGTTGAAGAAGTGGGATAAAAGCATCTATGTAAATATTAAATAGCTTATGCTATCTTTGGAGCAAGACTGATTTTGTTTAAAATGTGATGACATCTGTGTTTTTGTGTCCCTTAAGTATTTTATAATATGTTCTGGATGAAAAAAGATGTCATACTTAAAGCATATATGATACCCCTTTCCTCTTGTAAATCCACAGCAGGATTTTTAAATATTGAATCTCCTAGAATGCATAGCATTCCTGCATTGAGTAGCTACTGTAATGTTTATGTTTTGATTATTATATTATGTGGCATTAACTTCTAGTGACCACATAGATAGATTTTCTCCATAATAATGATTCGGTCCCTAACCTGGTTTTTCAGGTCTTCCAACAATGCATTGTAACTGAGTCCATTCTTCTTCTTGTTAGTTATCTTCTCCTTCTCCTTCCTTCCTTCCTTCCTTCCTTCCTTCCTTCCTTCCTTCCTTCCTTCCTTCCTTCCTTCCTTCCTTCCTTCTGTACTTTCTTCTATATTTCTCATTTTATCCTTATAATTTTGACACAAGCCTTGCCTCTGGTTTATTAAAAAAAAATCTGCCCCAGAATAATGATTCTCATCTAAATTTTGTGAGAAGATCAACCTGAATTTAAAAGAAATGAGCACTTCTATATTATTTTATACATGGTCACTGATCCACTGAAACTTACAGTGGTACTAAATGAGTAGTATGTCAGCTTTAAAATTCAGCTGCCACATTTTTAAGAGAGTTGGAGGAGTTGAAAAGTTCAAGGTTATTCTGTATGTCATATTAAGAAATTCCAGTGGCAGTTAATTAAATTGGTTTTTGTGATTTATGAAGTGTAGAAGTGGAAGAGAGAAGGGAGAAGATGGATTCTCTGTGTAACGCGCGAAAATAATTTCACTTGGGAAATTGCCTTTGACATGCCAGATCTGTTTCTAAATAATCAACTGGAGAGAAATGTCTCGGAGTGATTATCATCATGGATACTTTCTCGATGCATTTTATTTCCCCAAGTCAAACTTTTATTTTTTGAAGGGCTTGGTTGATACCCTAGAGTTCTTTTCTGAGATGGAGAATTATCAACAATCAGCCAAAGTTGGAGATGTGCAGGGGGGGAGAGTATGAGGCCCCTCACTCTGGAACATTAATTGAATCTGCAAGCCTTTGTTTGGAGGAGATGATGGATGCTTTCAGAATGACAGTAGAGGAAAGAGGTTTGGGAGCGTTTCAGCTCAAGAAGTTGTTTTAACCCAGAGGTGACCAAGCTGGTTTGAAGAGAAATCTTTCTCAAGCCCCAGGCAGATTGCTATTCTGTCTGTTGAAGGGAGGAGACTACACAGATGCCAGTTGGAGGAAGCCAGAAGACGGATCAGCTGACAGAGTTATGTTGCAGCCTCCAAGGCAATCCCTTCATGTTTCCAGAGGGAATTTTTTCCGCTGCATAGAGTATCCCTCCAGGATGGGGATTTTATCCAGGCCAGAGGTGATTCAATGCCAAATGGCAGCCAGCACTAACCAGCCCTGGTCTGAAGGGGATTGCCCAGACAGCAGACTGCAGCCACTTCCCTCCAATCTGACCAGGTAACCAGGCCACACCCATCTTCCTCCTGGCCACCACAAATGCAGTCCCAACCGCCAGTGAAGACAGGAACCGCGATTCACAGAGGCACCACCCAGCCAGGATACAGGGGGCCTACCCAGCCTATGTACCCTACGAGGCTGTTTTCCTTTCATTTCCAGTACATCTGCAGGGGCCTGGCCTGTGCCACCTCTGCACTATGACCAGGCTAGGATAAATACCTTTCTTAAGGCTGTATTGATGGCCACCACGAACATTTCTCAATTACTTCCTTCACTCAAAATCCTGATCCATATAGAAAATTTGGAGATCAATACGCCACAGAGTTCAATTTGTTAATGGCCATAATAAATGGGATGAATGAAGGGGGATGCTTCAGACTGGGTGGTCTCAACTACACAACAAACATGCCCCAAATTATGCGATGTAAACGGATTTATTCAATAATTAAATATTCAGATTTGAAAATCCAAAATGGTAGCATCTAGAGAATGAAGAGAAGTTAATGGAAATGAGGCAAGGCAAGTGACCCTTGTCAGAATTTAATTTGGAACTTTGAGAAGGTTCCAAGCCACCTCATGGATTGGCCTGAAATAATGACTTTACACTATTTTAAAAATGCCATTGATCCAGAAAGAATCGCTTAGATTGCAGCTTCAACCCACACAAGGAAACCTTCCAGCGCCTGCTAGAGAATTTGTTGCTAGGAGATCCACTGACTGGATCAGCTGAACCTGCTTGTACCACCTACCAGCTGGTGCTGAATGTTACGATGTGGCAGCCACGCACAGCCCATAGAGCAACAGATATCTGGCCTGTTCCTGTCCCACCTCGCACCAGTTGAACGTTACTCCAGCTATTAGAGGTCAGAAAAAATCAAGAAAGCCCTCCAGGGTGGGTTCCCAAACACAGCTGGGAAAATCCCTCTGCACAGATGGGAGAAACGGACCACAGACGCACACGACGTGCAAGACACCAATCTGCCGAAGATGACCCCAATGGTGGAGTGATCCCATCCATAAACCTTTACAGTCCAAGGTTAAGTTAGTGGTACAACACAGGAAAGCCGGGAAGTTAGAAGCTGTCATTATCAGACTTCCCATCATTGAACAATTGTTTGCATAAAGACTACACTACAAATGCCCAATCAGATTGAGCAAGTGGATGGAAGCTTATTGGGGGGGGGCAGCACTCTAATGACTGAATTGATTCAAGATGGAATAGGGGTCCAACGCCTCATACGCTTCATAGGGCCCCAATGTCTGACTTCATCTAGCAATGCTTAGGATGTGACAAATGGGCCCCATGATCGAATGGAGGATGGATTAAGGAAAATCCTCATTGGACTGGGCCCATTGCTGCCCCTCCTTCCAGCCCACTAAAAGACCACCGGTCAGTTTGAACCCAGATCCTGAGCCAGCATCCATGGCATCCCACCTTCTCCCAGATAACCACCAAGTAACCTGACCAATACAAAGACTTGGCTGAAGCATTCAGTGAAGAAGAAGTGTAATGTCTTACCTCCACATCAAGCCACTGATTGCGCCCAGGGCGAAATTAGAGCCAAGGGCAAAATTACTAAAACCAAAGATGTATTCCATGATACTGCTGAAATGACTAAATTAAGGAAATATATTGACAGCAAATTTGAACGAGGTTTTTTTGAGCCTGCCAAATCAAGACTAGCTGCCTCCGTGTTGTTCAAGGAGAAGATGGCGGTTAATATTGTGTGTTGACTTTAGAGCATGAACGCCATATGCATCAAAAATATGTACCCTCTCCCCCTTATGAAGGACTTATGATGCCCCACCTGGTCAAAGGGCAAGATATTTCACCAAGCTAGATCTCAGGAAGCTTACTACAGGGGTCTGCATTAAAGAAAGAGATGAGTGGAAAACTGCTTTTAACTGCCTCTGAGTAGCTTCCAATTCAAAGTCATGCCTTTTCAGACTTCAGGGGGTTTCTACAGTGTTTATGCAGCTCATCAATGAGGTGCTACACCTTGCACCTTTACTGGGGGTCCTCGTGTACCTGTATGAAATCCTTATCTTCAGCGAAACCATGGAAGAACATTTCAATTGTTCAAGACAGTTCTGAAAAACTCTAAGCCCGCCAAATTATATGTGAAAACTCTCAAAATGAGAATTCCACAAAGAGTCATTGGACTACTTAGGCTATCCAAACATCCAACCTGGGATTGAAATGGACCCCGGAAAGGTGAAAGTGGTGGCCGGACTGGCAAACCCCAGACTGAAAACAATTTCAAAGTTTTTTTGGGGTTTGCGAATTCTATAGACAATTCATTCACTGTCTTTGCTTGAAAGTATCCCATTGACAGAGCTAATAAAAATGGACATGTCGCCCACCGGAACACAAGCCAAGTCAACCCTGGCTTGGGACTATGGACTGTCAGAAAGCTTTTGAGGCCTTAAACGCCTTCTTCCGCAGCTGGAACCCATTCTCCAGCTTCCCAGTGTGACCAAGCCTTTATTGTCAATATCGAAGCAAGTGATGTATGCGGTGGCAAGCTGTTTGCTGCAAAAGGACTCTCAGCCGAGCTGATGCCTTGTGCTTATGTGTCGCAAAAGCTGACAGAACAGAGGACAAGAGGTGGCAGTCTGGAGAAAGAGCTTCACTGTAGCAGTGGGCTTTGTTGGACTGGAGGCATATTTCTAGAAGGGGCTACCAGAGGCATTTGAGTTATGGACTCATTTAAGATCTCGAGCTCTAAAAGACCCCAAGGAGATCTATCACGCAATCACAAGTCCGCTGGGCCCAATATCTTCATTGATTCACTTTACATTAAATATATCCCCAGAGGGAAACAACGTCTGGCAGAATGCTCTGTCCAGATAAACGTCAGTTTGACAGCTACTGAGAGGAAATAGTACATAGCCTTAATTTAGAAGCTCAATCGGCAGGTGACGCGCTTGAACACCAAGCCAACCAACCCCAAAAACTGAAGAATAAGCTGACCTACAGAATTGAAAATGGGTCTATTTGACGCGAGCCCTTGGTTCCTGGACATCAAACTGAGTTGACAATGAATGATGGACTAGGCTTGGAAAGGACTAAGTTATGTACCCACAACCTAAAACTACGGCCACGACTTCCTGGCTGGGAGGCCATCTTCGGATTCCTAAAAACTGCCTAACTTTTACTGAGAGACAGATTCTGGTGGCCAAAAATGAAACCTGTTGTTTGAGGACTGATGTAAAAAGTTGGTCAAGTTTGTGCCAACACATGAAACATATCAAGAACTTGAAAACCCCCTGGCCTCCTGCAACAAGTTGCTGAACCAACCCAACCTTGGGAAGAAATCTCAATGAACTTTATTGTTGATTGAATTACCTAAGAGTGAAGGGAATACGATCATTTGGACTATAATTGACTTAATCTATAAGTAGACCCATTTTATAGCCTGCAAAGAACTTCCATATGTGAAAAAACTTGCAAAGCTGTTTGTGAAACATAACTATAGACTACATGGAGCACCTCATAGAATAATATCAGACAGAGAGGTACAATTTACCACATTTCTGAAGTCCATTGGTTCCTCTCAAGGGTTATCCTCAGCTTTCCATCCTGCTTGTAACGAAGCAGCAGAGAGGGCTAACGCCATGATTGAACAATACATTAGTTGCTATATAAATTATCACCAAGAAAATTGGGCTGAGTTATTACCTTTTGCAGAGGTTGCTTAAATAATGCAGTATCTTAGGTTGAAACTGCTTAGTAAGAAGCTGGGTCCAAAATTCTTGGGTCCATTTCCAATTCTAAAGATTATCAATCTGGTCACTGTCCAATTAAGTCTTCCTCAAATAATGAATTTTACTGGATAAAATTCATCCAGTATTCCATTGTAGTTTACTTAAACCAGCTACTACATCAATGATAAGACCACTGTCAATCGCTCCCCCTAAACTATTCATGGTACAGGGGGAAACACATTATGAAATTCAAAAACTTCTCGATTCTAGATTACACCATAGCCGATTGCAATATTTGGTCTTTTAAGAAATTCCAGTGGCAGTTAATTGCTTCTCATGATTTATGAAGTGTAGAAATGGGAGGAGAGAAGGTGGATTCTGTATAATGCGTGAAAATAATTTCACTGGGGAAATTGCCTTTGACATGCCAGATCTGTTTCTGAATAAATCAATTGGAGAAGAATGTCTCGGAGTGATTGATGTCATGGATACTTTCTGGATGCCTTACATAGTACTTATGACCGGTCCTCAAAGTTATGGCCATTGCAGCATCCCCATAGTCATGTGATTGTTATCTGGACATTTCGCAACCAGCTTGCAATTCTGGTGTCGCAGCATTTGCATTCTTGTGCTTGCCATTTGCAACATTCACTTCCAACCATCAAAGTCAATGGGAAGGCTGGCAGGAGGTCAGAAATGCTGACCATGTGATGTCACACTGAACAGTGTTGCAGAGTTTGCTCAACAACAGCAACCAGAGGTGGCAGAAGTTCCATGACTAAGTGGTGGTCATGTGACTGGGTGGCTGTGGCTTGTATGTAAATATGTAGACATTGATTTTTTTTGTAAAAAAGACCAATTTTTACCCAAAATCATGCAAAGCAGGCAGGCAGATTGAGTTGCTCACACAATCACAGATTCACTCAGAGATCTACCTTTCTGCAATCTTCTGCCTGAGTCTGAGTCTGTCACATAAAATTTGTTTACAAGCAAACTCATAAAATTTGCTCACAAGGAAATTCATGAAATTAGCTCACAACATGTCATGTATGTAAATCTTGATTTTTTTTAATAAAAAAGAGCAACTTTTACCCAAAAGCAGGCAAAGCAGGCAGGCAGATTGAGTTGCTTGCTGAATTATAGATTCACTAAGAGATCTACCTTTCTGCAATCTGCTGCCTGAGTCTGCGCTGAAAAATAGAAGCTTCAGTCCTGAGGAGATTTAGCACTGCTTTCAGGCACTTCTCCTGTCCAAATCCCCTGAATATCACCCCTAACTGGGCCTTAGGGAAGCCTCTTGGGTGAAGGCAAAGCAGTACAACAGTGATTTAGATAAACTAGAAAGCAAGAAATCTGACAATTTTCTGCTTTCTAGCTAATCTAAATCTCCCTCCACAGCTATTCTTCAGAAAACAGCTGATGGTTGGGGGGGGGGGGNGCTATTCTTCAGAAAACAGCTGATGGTGGGGGGGGGGGGAGGAGAAATAGCAATTTACCAAAAATTAGGTGAAGGCACAAAACAGGCAAGTGGGATAGTATGCATGCCAGGTGAGAAGTGACTGGGCAGGGAGGGGAGGGGCTAGCAAGTGGCATGATTTGCTGGTTCTCTGAACTGTGCAGAATTGTAACAACTGGTTCTATAGAACTGGTCTGACCAGGTAGAATCCCACCCCTGCTATCAATGGCATAAATTAATGAAGACTAATTTTCCCCTTGTGTGAGAAATACAGTATAATAGCAAGGGTCATTCCAAGTGCAGTCCTAACTGGAAAATCTATTTAGCAGACTGCACAGTCCTTTGATTCAATTCAGAAAAAAAATACTTTGGAAAGTGTGGGAGTGCAAACACAGCATTTCCAAAATGTATTGTAGCATTACACACTTGTATTATTTCACACTTGTTGCTAAGAAATATATTTAGGATTTTCAGGAGTTAACATTGTTGAGTACATCTTCTGTTAAAAAGAAAAGACCAAATA
The DNA here is from genome assembly GCA_004320025.1 of Laticauda laticaudata. Lineage (NCBI taxonomy): Eukaryota > Metazoa > Chordata > Lepidosauria > Squamata > Elapidae > Laticauda > Laticauda laticaudata. Next base: position 11,398 of record BHFT01003584.1, read on the forward strand.
TGTCTTATGCTGTTTTTATTCAACTGTAGGGTAAATCTCATTTTTTCATTCATTGAAATCTTTAAGCCTATTTTGCTTTGGAACAAATTAAGTTTTTGTTTATTAACCTGATAAACTAAACTACTACTATTATTCAAATATTGTGCCAATACTCCTTGATTCGGAAGGAAATATTTCACTTTGCTCAAAACTTTCTTTTTAAAAAATAGTTGAGCTTATTAAATGACACCGCAAACCAGAAAAGGCAGTGTAAATAATCATTTTTGTATATGGTTAAGATAATTTGTTTTGATTTATATCCATGAGAACCCTAATTTTGGTCCATGTTTATGCTTTAGTTCATAGGAGAGAAACAGTTCACTTAACATGGTAATAGTATTGGTTAAAAACTGATTAAAATGCCATATTCTCTCTCTCTCCCTCCCTCTCCCTCCCTCCCTCCCTCCCTCCCTCCCTCTCTCTCTCTCTCTCTCTCTCTCTCTCACACACACACACACACACACACAGACACTATCTGACTTTCTTGGCCACCTATCTTATATAATAAACTTAGGTGGCTACACTGCAAAATCAATAACATAGTAACATAAAAACATTTCATAGCCAAGTTTTTAAGAAGCTGCTTATGTTAAATACAAGTTCTTGAATTATCTCATTTTTTAAAAAGCTATCTTGATATTCAGTATGAAATTGATGGTATGTTCATTAATATGAATATATTCATATTCATATGTTTATGAATAAATCTTTACATATTTATCTTGAGAAATGTACTCAGCACTAACTTATTCATGCAGGAAGACATGTGTCTGGTAAATTATCTTTGATTCTTGCTAAACCCTAGAACACTTTTCTTCCAATTACAGTTGTGGAATCTCCATTTAATCATCTTTGAAGTCCTCTTAAAAAATTGTTTGAGGTGGCAAAATCATAAAGATGCCATTGAATGAATGCCACTAAAATGATGGGAAAGCATTTTAGGAGTGTGAAAATTCTAGCTTAATGAAGCATTTTTGGTAGCTTTAAGCATTTCATCTGTCAGATTTTCCTTGGGAGATTTGGTAAAAATAATTTGAAAAGAAAAATGTCTATCTGTTTTAAAAGATTTATGTATATTTTATATTTTAATTTTCCAAAATTATGTGCCATGTATCTAAAATCAGTCTAATTATGCCACTCTAAATAAGACATTTCTAGGGCTAACAAACTCATTTTATTGTCAAATTACTATGCTAAACCTTAATCTTTTCCCCCCTTACATCTTTTCCAGTCTCCAGTTGAACTACTTTTAATGAGTTCAGAAGAAAGTAAACTATATAATCCATGACTTTTGATCTTCTCCATCTTGGTATCTATTGGATACAATTGGATGTGTTTGAACTAGATACAGTTAGCATGACATCTGTCTTTCCTTTCAAATTTGCCAAATGTAAATAATAATTTATTGAACTTGATGTTGGTTAGCAGTAGCAAGCTAACTTTAGGCTATAGTCTATAGTTGGTTACTTCACTGTGATCAGAGTAAAATAGATTGCAGAGTTCCAGCTGTCAAGCAAAAACTCATTTTTTCTTAGTTCAGAAGAATTTAGAAAATAATATTCTGTGATTACTAATGGATTCCTGCCTGGAAGCTTGTATCTGCTAAGTAATGAAAAATGAATCACTATTATTTCTAATTGTCATCTGAGACCTTCTTGACAGAATTACAAAGTGTTATCCATTTTCTCATGATTGCTTAAGAACCAGCTACTGCACGGCTTTGCTGCTGTTAAATTTTGGCCCAACACCTTACAAATTGTTGCTCAATGCTTCAAAATAACAACTTACATTTGAGATATGATATAATAACAACTTACATTTGATACATTTGATAACAACTTACAAAATAACAACTTACAACTTTCCAAGCGGTAATAGATTTGCAGATGATTGAAATACCTGGGAAAATTAAAAGGCATGATTAAATACACCAAAGTTGGGAAAGAAAAACCCAGATTCCTAAATGAAATTACAGATTGAATCTCTGAACAATTAAAGTTCTTCATGTAGTGAAGCTCATTGTTGGTCAGGTTTATATTATAAAGAACAGGGATTTACTAAAGTGCCATTACATTTTATTGGGGAAAAATATGCATAGAAAATGGTAGGCAAAGTGAAGATTTTAAAAGCAAATTTATTCATTTTCAAGTCAAATTTTGAATAGACTAAAAGCTGCAGTAAAACAATATATACGAATCTGAACAAATTATTCATTCTGGTCCCAGCCAATATGAAAGTAAATTGAATGCAGTGGGAATGAGTTAGCTAAATTTGGTGGGTTAAAAAAAAAAAAGAGGAGATAAGATCAAGAGTGATATGAAATCAGTGTAGATTGTATACAAAAATGTATGACCAGTATAAAAAAAGAATGTTAATAAATATTATGATGAATGAGAAAATATGGTTAACGAGGATTATATTGAAAAAAATGGTTGGGAGAAAGAGAAAAATTAAAATAAAATATGATGATGGTTTGAGAGAAAGAAGAAAAAGAAAGGGATATTTGTCAAAAGAAGTGAACATGAACTTTTATAATAGTGGGCTTCTGCCTGTTATGTTATATGGAAGTGAGAATTTGGTGGGTCAGGGAAAATGTAAAAGTAATTTGAAGGCAATGGAAATGAAGGACTTAAAATGTATATGATGAGAATGAACTGTTGCTGAATGAATATAGATTAAATCCCATTCCAAAATTTAGAATTTTGCTATCAATGCTAAAGAAATTATCCTATATAATTTGTGGGATTTGAGAAAAAGCTTTTTTCTTTCACTTTCCCAGTTAATATAGTTTAAAGTAGTGTTGAAAAATTCCTTCCTTCTACCCTCATCTGCATACTATACTGAACTACTGAGATTACTTTTTCTTGGGAAGACATCTGTAAAAGAAGCATGAAGTAATTTAAAATAATATGGATAATGGATTTTCTTTATCTGAAAGTCCTTTTCCTGGTTTTATACATAAAAAAGAAAAGGTCCAATGAAATTCTAGGTTCTATAGCCATGTTAACCAATTAAATGAACTGTCTGAATTATGTATGCCATACATAGCGATTCTTTTTACCGCAGTTATTTTCTCTCTTCTCTCACTTTAACTGTGAGTACATATACAGAAAAGGCTGGGGGAAAGTTTATCCAGCAGTTAATCTGATTTATTAAATGCCTTTTTTTTTAATGGAATTGAATTGGTCACTTCATCTGCTTTCCTGCAAGGGAAGGTTTATAGAATATAACCTGATTTTTAAAAGAAAATATTTTATTGCATTTTTATTTTGTAAATAACTCAGGGCTGCAACCATACCTAATACTCCTCCTCTTATTTTCATCACAGCAATAAAATGTGAGGTGGGTTAGGCTCAGTGGTGAGTTTCAAAGAGGTTTACCACCAGTTTACCACCAAGAGGTGGGCGTGGGTTGGTGTGCATACTTTGCGCACAAGCATGCACATGCACAGAAGTTTTCCTACTGCAATCTCAGTAGCTTCAACAGCTCACCTGCAGCAATCTGCTGTGCCATGCAAAGCAGCTGTGCTTCAAAAGAAGGGAATAAAGGTCAGTATGGGCCCAACAGCAACTCATCAGAGAGAACCAGTTTGGTCTCAGCTGATCTTTGGCGCTACCGGTATGACAGAAGCAGGCCGAACTAGTAGAATATCACCACTGGTTGGGTTAGAGAGAATGACTAGCCCAGAGTCAGCCAACTGGCTTTCATGCCTAAAGCAGAAATAAAAATTCTAGATTCCTGATTTATATTCTGATGCCTTTGCCTTAACCTTAACCTTAACCTTAACCTTAACCTAGATCAAACTGGCTCTCAAAATTATATAGGAACCTTACATAGGTTTTGTTTCCTTTTGAACATATCGGAGGTGGTATTCAGCAGATTCTGACCAGTTCTGGAGAACTGATAGTGGAAAGTTTGAGAAGTTCGGAGAACCAGCAAATACCACCTCTGACTGGCCCCGCCCCTATTCTCTGCCTCCCTGATCGTCTTCTCCCTGACCCTCCCTGGGTCTTCTTTTGTTGCTCTGCATAGGAGAACAGAGCTGGAAAGCAAGTTAGTGGGGTGGGGAGGGAATGGGATTTTGCAGTTTCCTTCCCCTGGGGTGCAATGGGAATGGAGATTTTGCAGTATCCTTCCCTTGCCATGCCCACCAAGCCATGCTGTGCCCACCAAGCCACTCCCAGAGAAACGGTAGTAAAAAATTTTGTATCCCACCACGGGAACATGTATAGTGTTTCTCAGAAGCAACCTTTTGCTTAATAGGTATCTGGAGCCAATTGTGCCACTTGTCTCCCATTGGGCCAGACATACCTCTCAAGTGCTTTAATACTTGAACATATTTTTTTTTTGTTAAATCAAGACAAAATACCAAGTAATTTTTGTTCTCCAAATCAAGCCAAAAGGCAAAAACAAAACAGCCTTTAAAAAAACCAAAAGCAAACACCTTCAAGAACTACCTTTGGGACCATAAATTATCAGAACAGTTTATTAAACTCCATTTAATGTTATAAAGGAAGCACATTGGGAAGAAGACTTGACTGATAATAAATTGGATGCAAAGGCAAGTCACTGGAAAGCTTTCCATCAAACAGAAAGTACTGCAGAATAACATTTCCATTTCATCAGAAAATATCAAACTGAGTTTAATCAGATGCAGATTACAGTACATTCCCATCACATTTAAAATATTGTGGAGAAGCATACAGAGAAATTGCTTATGGAGACTTCAGGAAATTAAACACTTTGTGTGTGTTTAAAAATATAGATGATTATTTAAATAAAACCCGGCAATTTTCTATATTTTAGTTAAAGTTTGGATTAGTTTGGTTTTGCTTATGAAAGATCCCAGAGGCTCGGCTTATAAATCAAATCATAAGCAGTCAAAGCATAATCTGTGATTTATTGAATAAATTGCTGCTAGCTGTATTCTCAAAGCATTCTGAACCACAAATTCTGGTTTACAAACCACAACAGCAGAGTTCATTAAAGAATTGCTAAAAGAAAACCAAACCGCATTTTATGTTTGTGTGATCCCTTTTAGAAAATAACTTTGCAGAAACTCCCAAAGATATTTTTTAAAATGATCATGGCAATATGCTATTTTATTACTGCTGGAGGAGAAACTATGCAGTTTGGGAGACAAGTTTAGCAGGTATGCTTCCTACTAATCAGAGAAAATGTTGAAAAATATTTTCAAATGAGACTCTTTTCACCAATGAGAATCCCTATCTTCATAATGCATAACTCTATTTCAAATGAGAAAAACACTACAATGTTCTGCTCATCATAGCCAAAAAGGCTTTATAGAATAAAAACTGAACACAGAATAGATCAACATAACTTCTTGGTAAAAGTCAACGCCAAGGAAGTTAATGGTGAATCTTTTCTGGTTTTATTCCTGTTTGCTGATACCAGACTTCAGCTTCCTGAATTGAAAAGGAATTCTAGAACTCTTTCACAAACTTAGTTTCATGTAAAATAGAATGGCACGGCACCTTCAGTCTTTTGCAGCCTTTGAAGCCTTTTTAAGGATAATTGCTAGAAATGGAAAAGCACAGTGCCACACCATTTTGACATGGGACACACACATGCGAACTGTGGTTTAATTCTTAAACTAGGCTGACACACTTCCCCTCCCCCCCCCCAAATTCTGCCTTGCCCGTGTGGGTAAGGGTTTTATATGTGTTGTTTTTGGCTTCCCTAAAATGTCAAATGAAGCTCTTCACAAATGCCTACCCTGATATAGAAGGACATTGCAGTTTGAACTCTCTTCATCCTTCTCTAATGTATTATCAATCAACTTGCAAAGATGGTGAGGAAGGTAGCAAGATATACATGGGATGAAAGTACAACTTTCTTTTAGTCCATTAGCCATCTCCAGTTTAGTACTTAGACTTATATACCTTTTCCACACTGCTTTACTGCCCTCACTAAACTAAACCTCGAGCTGGTCAGGATCAAACTGCTGTTATTCAGCAGAGTTAGCCTGCAATACTGCATTCTATGATGCACTCACCAGCACAGCCCCAGGTCAGTTGGCAGAGCCAATTATATAAGCAGACCCATTTTATGATTTTTGGAAGACAACTCTAAAATTATGGGAGATATATTTCAAATGATTTGACTTGTCAACATTTTTGTCTTTCTTTGAATCATGCCTGTAATTTTGAAATGTTAGTCTTTTAAAATTGTTTCTGCATACTATCAACTGTAGCTTAATGTGTATAGATAACATCTTGAGATATTTTCTAATGCAAACACAGGGGCAAAAGGAAATATTTTTCAGCTGTGTCCCTTATAATCTGATATTGTTCTTGTGATTTACTGGTTCATAGAGTAACAATGTTCACATTCTATTCCAGATTGGACAAATTGAACCAAATAGATCAACAAAGATCTATGTCACCAACAAAGATCTATGTCATCCACAAAGATCAAATAAATTTAATCAAATCAAATTTAGCAAGCTGCAGAAATGTGTGTGTATCATTAGAACAGTCCTCAGTCATTAAGTGCAAGAGTATTTTGTTTGAACATTATCAACATTGAGAATGTTTTAGAACTTGCCTTTATCTAAAACAATTTGTTTAAGGTTTCAAATCTGTCAGAATTTCTAAAGTGACCTTCTATCCCAGAGAGAAAAGAATGAAAGAAAAAAGGAAATGAGTAAGTCCCATAAGAAAAATAGCTTCAAAGTCTAAAAAGCAATCAGTTCTGCTGTGTGACTTAACATTTCAGTGAGTTAAAGTATACTGAATTGGTAGCAAGGTGCATTAAGCAGCAAATTGCATCAGCCTAAAATTGAGCATAGTATTACTAAGAGGGCTGAGGGATCTAGGGGAATAATTCTATGGCTGAAAACTTGTTGCATGTTCTCTTACAAAGACCGTCATGATTCTTTACTTCCTGTGGCAACAGTTTTGTTTTATTGGGGCTACTATTACAGGCAGTGGTGCGATTCAATCAGTGTAACAACCGGTTTGGTGAGCGCACTCTTTATGTGCGTGCACAACATTTAGAAAAAACTACTTTTAGCTATAATACTTAACTTCTGCTGCAGCCCCAGTGAGTAAAACAGCTGATGCACAGCAAACTGCTCTTCTGTGCGAATCAGCTGTGCTCAAAAACAAGAAAGTAAAGCACAGGAAAAGGGCATTGGCAGGAGGGCAGGGCCAAATGATCACCGAAATTACCGGTTTGCCCAAACCAATCCAAATCAGTGGAATCCCATCCCTTATTACAGGAAAGTGCAATTTCTTCCCTCATTTTCTTTGGATGTGTCATGTAACAATTTACTCAGATAGTGTGTGTCTTTCAAGAAAGAAATGGTGGACTGAAGACAGCTCTGTAAAAAAACACAGCTGACAAGTAAGTGGAATGAAAAGCAGTGAGTAGCCTGGCTCTTTGTAATTTCTCTGCAGATAAAAAAATTTGAGATCATCCACAAGTGCTCCAGACAGTCCTCCTGATGAGGAGACTACAAAACAGTGGTTTTCAGTGGGTTTAGAGCAGAGGTCTCCAAGCAAAGCTGACTGAGGAATTCTGGGAGTTGAAGTCCACAAGTCTTAAAGTTGCCAAGTTTGCGGACCCCTGATTTAGAGCACTGGGAAGTGAGAGAATAGCCATCTTGCTCAAATCACTGAGCCTTTCAAAAGACACTGGGTACACATATTTCCTTCTCTAATCACTTTTGAAGCACTTACAAATGGACTAAGAGTCCAAATAGATTTGAAATAAGATGTTGACATTCATTATAAAAAATGTTCCTATGGGAACGGGTTTTTGTTTTGAAGTCTTTTTCAAAAAAATAAACCTTTAGAAATTGAACACTAAAGGGAACTAGAAGGAATTAAATATTACAACTGAAGGACACTCCAACCTGACTTTCTGATAGAGAATGAAGCAAAATGTTTTAATATAACACATATTGAATAGAGCTGGAAGTTAATTTTAAGAGTGTTTGCTTTTATAGATAGGCTATGTTTAAAAGTTGTTGTAGAAGAAGAACAAGTTTTATCTGCAATGATTGAAAATGATTTGAAAGTAGATTTAAAAAATAACAGACTGCAAGGGTGACATTAGAAAGAAGTGTTACACTGGATATAAAAGAAGCTGGCTCATGTCTTAATATTTAATAGGATATAGACACATAACAAATGAAAAGAATTCTCTGGATAATTTTCCTACATCAGATTCACAAAAGAGATTTGTTAAAGTTTTGAAGAATTCTGTGAGGAGGGACAAAAAAAATTAAAATCTAGTCCATTATTTGAAGGAACTAAAATCAAGATTATTAGAAGTCAAAGGAAAGAAAATAAGATTGGCTTATTTGGTCATGCTTAAAATAGCTATGTTGTTATATCTGAACTTAATGGACTTTTGCTGACATCAGAACTGAAATAAGGTTTTACTGATTAGTATATAGAAGAGTTGAGATAAAGGAACAAAAGATTATTTGTCGAGAGAAGAGTAATAAATTATTAAAGTTGTCTATTTTTTTTTAATTTTGATTTGTCAATCGCTTACAAGATAATAGGTATAAGTATATACATAGTTATGAATACATGAAATGGGTACATAAAAGAAAAATAAAAGAAACAATAGGACAGGGATGTAGGGACATTGATGTGCTGTTGCACGCCCCCTACAGACCTCTTAGGAAAGGGGTGAAATCAATGGTAGACAGGATAAGATTAAAGTTTTGGGGTTTGGGGAAGAAACCACAGAGTCAGGTGAGGTATTCCAGACATTGGCCACTGTGTTGCTGAAGTCGTATTCCCGCAATCAAGTTTGGTGCAGTTAAGCTTGTATCTATTGTGTGCTCTTGCATTGCTATGGTTGAAGCTGAAGTATTCATTGACAGGTAAGTTATTGCAATGTATGATTTTACATACTATACTTAGATCAGACCAAAGATGGTGTAATTCAAGGTTTTCTAGGTTCCTAGAATTTTAAGTCTGGTGGCATAAGGTATTCTGCAGCAAGTAGAGGAGTGGGGAACTCTGCTTGTGAAAATATTTTTTGGACTTTCTCAACTGTTGCTAATATCAGATACATAATGTGGGTTCCAGACTGATGAGCTGTATTTGAGTATTGGTCTAGCAAATATTTAGTATGCTTTAGTTAGTAGTGTATATTACCACAGAAAAAGCTACGTAGATAAGGTTAGCAACTCTTAATGCATTTTTGGCTATGCAGTTACAGTGGGCTCTAACATTTACATCATTAGAAATGAGTATTCCAAGGTCCTTGACAGAGCTTGGATCATCAACAAGGTCTTGACTATTCAGCTTGTATTTAATTTTCTGACTTTTTTTGCCGATATGTAAGACAGAGCATTTATTGTTGAGATTTGAAGTTGCCATTTGTTTGACCATTCTGATACATAATTAAGATCTTTTTGAAGGTAGCAGTATTATCTGTGGTATTGAACAGCTTTACATCATCAGCAAAAAGAACACAGTTGATCTTAATATGATCACAGAGGTCATTTATGTAGCCTATGAAGAGAGTTGTCCTAGAATACTGCCTTGGGGAACACCCACTATTGACAGGTACAGAATTTGATAGGACGCTCCCAATTTTGACCATTTGTTGTATATTTGACAGGAATGCTTCTGTGCATGTGTCCAGAGATACCATAAGATTTTAGTTTTAGGAGTAGTTTGTCTTGAATTGGAAATGATATTCATGAATACCACTGAATCAAAGGCTTTACAGAAGTCCATGTAGATTGCGTCTATTGTTTTACCCTGATCGAGTTGTGTACTCCATATGTTTTTGCAGTGTAAGAGTTGCAGATTACAAGAAGCTTTTTTCTGAAACTAATTATTTATGAGAGAGGAGGTTGTTTGTCTCTAAGTGGAGGATAGTGGATTGGTTAATAATTGATTCCATGATTTTACAAGTGATGCAGCATAACGAAATTGGTCTATAATTTTCAACTAGACTGGGGTCTCCATTTTTGAAGATGAGGATGACTGTGGCTTTGTGACTATAGGTTAGGCAAGAAGCTGGTCCTGAAAGATTTTTCAAAGATTATGCTTAGAGGTTTGCTATGGCAGTGGATAGCTTTTTTTAAGAAGTAGGCACATATTCCATCCAGTCCAATACGTAGAGATGGTTTAGATTGCGTAGTGCTGTTTCAACATTGTCTTCGTTAAAATCGATGTTGTATTAGATCATTGCAGTTTTCTGTTGGTTCGACTAGGACTAGTGGGCATAATCCATTGCTGTTTAGAATACTGAGCCAAAGAATATCTTAAAGGGTTTTGGCTTTAATAGTGTCGTGGTTGCAGTCTTTACCATTAGGTCCTTTCAGGAGTGGGCTGGACCTTGAGTCTTTTAGTTTTTTGTTTACACAATCGTACAAAGTGCAGGTGGAATTGGTGCATAGAGGTTTTCTTCTTGTTTATGTGATAATTGGTGCTTCAGTCTTTATTCTGGGTGGCATAAATTTTTATATCAGGTTTTGAAGTTGGCAACATGACCAGATTTGTTTTTCTGCCAAAGTGATCTCTTTGATTGAAGCTTCCTTATTGTTATGGGTAATCTTGTTTTTTTTTTGTTTGTTTGGGAGTTCTTATTGTACATATAGTTTGATAACTCTTTTGACCTCAAGTAAAAATATGTTGTAATGGTCCTCTACAGTATTGCATCCAGTGAATAGAAATTGCCAATCAAGGGATGAGAGATCATTGTTTATAAGATAATAGTTGCCTTTTTTTGAGTTATAATTTGGGGAATTCCGTTGTTGTGATGATTTTGTGTAGATGCCTATTGAGACAAAAGTCAATCATTGTGGTCACTGTTGGAAAGGGTTATTTAACTTTTGTATTCCTAAATTTAAATTCAAACCATGCAGAAATGAGATTGAGGCAGTTGTTTAGTCTAGTATTGTTGGTTACTAGTTGTTCCAGTCCTAGATTTGTAAACAGCATTGTAGAAGGTTGCATGTATGGGTTCAGTTTACATTCATTTAGGGTCCAGTAATATGAGGTAGATTGAAATCACCAAGAAAGATAAAAGCATGTGGGCAGGATGTAGCCCATGTTAGTAGTGTATTTAGCTTGTTTACAGGTCAATGTCAAATCAGGTGCTCATAGTAAGGATCGAAATGTGATATTTAAGGATAGTTCACAGTTGATGGTCTCCGGAAGAGCAAGTTTCTGGTAAAAACTGGATGTTTTTTAGAGGTAAGGACTTTTTATAGAAGATAGCAACAGCACCTCCTCTATAATTTCACAGTCCCTCTTTGCATTGAGTAGCTTGTATTTAAGGCCAGCTGTGTTTGGAATTGAAGTGTAGAGGGCATGCATGCCTAGTCCTGAGTGATGGTGGATTGCTTGAAGCAGGGTTGTGGTTGAAGGTTAAAGCTGAGTTACGGGTTGGTGACTTACTTTTGATACGTCAGCATCGGTATCAATGTACAGATCCTTCTCTCCATGTGTCTAGAAGTTTTTTAAGTTTTGTGCGGGAGTACACAGGAGCGAGCACATGCTGTATGGTTAGGTCAGGGGGAGATAGAGGTTCTTATGGTTGTTGTTGCTTTTGGCAAGTAAATTTATAGTATAAATATATTTACGTTTTCTTCGATTCAATTTTTGCAAATCACCCTGCAGAAGCATGGGGTCACAGAGCCATCTCTTGTTTTTGGAGCTCTCGGCCAATGTGGGAAATGTCAAGTATTTCATCAGGGATGATGTTGAGCTTGATAATCACTGATGATGTTTTGAACAGTTGTGATGTCATCATTGTCATAGATGTCCTCTGACCAAATAAGATGGTGTTTGGACATTTCCATTCATGCTCAACAGCTTCTCTGATGAGGAGATTGGGATATCATTAATTGTCTGATTTATGTTTTTTTGTGGATTGGTTGTGGTTGTTGGGTAGAGATATGATTTGTAGCTATTGGATGTCAGGTTTTTGCATTGTGTCTTTTTTTTCAAGGTTGGATAATCTTTCTTTTAAAGCGTCCAGGGATGCTACTATGGTGTTGATGTTATTCGTGTTTCTATGGTGTCAACTCTTTCAAACAGATCCAGTTTGGGTCTGCATGATTTGCAGAGATATTGGAAACTCATTGGATTATTCAAGGTATTTTAATCATGTGCTTGGGTAATCCCAAGCAGTCATGATGAGCGTGTTTTGTGACATAGAGAAACATTTGGTGGAATTTTCACTATCCTTTAGAGTTTTTATAGCATTTAAGGCATGTGCAGGAGTCTTGTGGTTCATTGGTGGGGATTACTTTCTCTTTAGGTTGTGGTTAGCATTGGATCTTTTTCTTGGCATGGTAGGTTTGTTAGATGGTATATTGATTAATTATTTAATGAAACAATTTTGGGTAATCAATATCAGCCAATATCACACCAATCAATCAAATGCAATAATCTCTCTAGTCAAATAATTTTGCTGAGCAACAATCAGCCGAATCAATTAATTACACTAATTGCTAATCAATTAATCACACTTAATCATTAATCACACTGTTCAATTAAATTCACTAAATCACTAATTTTACTAATCAATTAAATTACATGAATCTTGATCTTTTAAATTAATCAGTAATCCACACCATTTGCAACGAAACACTCTAATCAACAATCAATTAAACAATGAATTATTTATAGAAATTGAATTATTTATAGAATTTATAGAAATTGATTATCTAATTCATTGATATAAGGTAATGAGATTAAAGTAATGAGGTAGTATTGAGAGTCTGAAAGGAAAGGGTTAATTGTGTTACTAGCAGCTGTTATATACTGGGGGGAAGGAATTTATTGCTCTGATGGCTGCTGCTATTACGCTGTAAACAATAGGTTGTAACAGGATGTTCAAAAGTACGCTGGATTATTGAAAGAGAGTAAAACTCGCTGAATTAAACACTGTAACTACAATTAGTATGTCTCTGAATAAGATTGTTTTCCAATAGTTTCCCAAAGTTCTTCAAATTGGTCGTAGTAAATACAGTCCAGAAATTTGGATTAACCAATCCAATCTGTCCTATACTTTTAAAGTTACTTCTAGCTGCAATATCTTTCTTTTTCTTTACTAAATCTGACAGTCACTCCTGATCATTAATCGCAGCTAATTTCCTCCTTTGAGTCCCACTTTCCAAGGAAAATTCAATTGCAGAAATTGGAGTGATTCTTACCAAGACTAAGCACGTTATAACAAGATCTTTCCTTTCTTTTTCACTTCCATCTCAGCTGCCTTCCTGGCTTTGATTCAGCCATGCTGGCGGTTCTCTTTTTTAGTTCAGACAGAGGGGTTTTCTTCATGTCAGTCGAGGAGACTCTACTCCCCTCGCGACCACCAAAGCAACCCTCTGCCTTTACCACCCATCAAGGGTGACTTTTACCTCCTAAGAGCCTCAGGGCTTGAAGAAATCAGCAGGACTTCAAGGAGCTGCCACTCGTCCACACCGCTTAGTTGTTTCACTGAAAGTTGTCATCTACTTCGCGGGAAGTTGTCTATGCTTGTGACAAAGGGGGAAATTACCATTTTATATATTTTCTATTTCTCATGTTCTTATTTTTTCTCTTCTCCCTTTTTTCTTTTCTGCACCTTCTATTTTTTCTTTTTAAGTCGATATTAGTTTTTATTGTTGCAAGTTGTAATCTTTAATAAAATTACTATTTAAAAATGTTGTGTACATATAAATGAGACATTATGACTTGATTCTTTTGTTGCTAATACAATGTATTTCCTCAACCTCAGACTTCAAATTATGTTTTTAAAGACTCTTAATACATCATTTATATTCATGGAGGTGATGTCAAAATTGTATGTTTACTCTCTGTCCCGAACTATGCTGAGTTTTATTCTGCACACAAATTGGAATGTAATTAGAAGCATTTTGTAATTTATAACAAATATTTCATTAATCTATAAAATCGCAACATTTGTATGCATAAAGATTATATTAAAAATAGCATTGCATTTATGAGATATCACTTTATGTGCATTAATAAAATATAAATGATGAAATTATCAATATAAAGACAGTTGGAAAACTTGATGTTCTCAGTGGGATTCTAGACTGATATATGCCACATGCAAGCAAAACTGAAGTGTGATATTCATCCTGTGCCTCTAGCAATTATTATGAAATTGGATGGCAATAAGTAGCTGAAGCTCACTAATTACTTGATCCATTTTCACAGACAGTTTCCTTATTTATCGAAGGAAGAGAGTAATCAAAGAACATCAGAAAACTAAAGAGAACTATCATCCCAATATTGTATATTTTTAAAACAATGTGTATAAATAGCATGATAGTAATTGGTAGATTGTTTCACATCCTAAAACAGGAGGATGAGACTACTTAATTTTACATTAAATTGTAAAGATGTACCAGTCTCATAGTACCAATATTAAAGCCCATGTCACACTGCACCAACGGATGCAAAGAGGATGTAAAACGGACAAAAAAGCTTGCCATCCGTTGGATGCAAAAGGATGTAAAACGGGACAAAAAAGCTTGCCATCCGTTGGTTAACGCTATTGTTACTCACTGCCCGTCCGTTTGCTTCCTCATCTATCCATCCAGCACCGTTATGTGACGTTTCATCCGCTCAGAAAGTTTTCGGCGCTGCCCACAAAGCATTTAAAATGGAAAAAAACGTTCGCAGAGGGGACCTACTCCGGATATTAAGGATAGTCTACAGATGCCTAAGGATGCTAGAGATGCCAAAGGGACACCTATACTGCCTATAAAAAGGAGGAGCCAACTCATCTGCATCTCACTCTTCAGCCAGCAGCCCAGCTGTGCAGACCTCTGCAGCCTTCATCTGATCTTGCTTTCCACAGCATCCAGTTCATTGTCAACCATGGATCATTCAAACACAGTCTTTCAGCAGCCACCATCTTCTGCAACAGTGCGAAGCCATCTACAGGCTCTGTGAACTCTACTACGGGAAAGAAAAAGAAGGCGGCCAAGAAGCGTCTGCGCGTCGAAGATGGATTGGGGAAGAGCAGAGTACGGACGTACAACAAGCTGGATTGGGTGGAGGCTCAGGAACGAAGACACTCCGGGCATTCCAGAACTTCATGAGGATGCCTCCAGCCAGTTTGACGATAGTTTGGCAGCCCTGACACCCAGGATTGACCAAGGCACAACACCAACTTCCGCCCAGCCTGGAAACCTGGGCTTCAAGGTGGCACTGACTTCTGCGCCACCTGCCCCTCAGGGAACCACCTACAGGAGCATGCAGTACGGCTGGAGGGTGCCACACCAAAACCATCAGCATTGTGGTCCAGGGAGAAGTTGGTACAGGCCATCATCGAAGAATAACCTGCCAGGAGATTTCTCCCAGTGCCCCTCTACTGATGAAATGGAAGAAAGTTGCAGAGCCAGTGTACCAGTGGGTGAACTCCCACACCACCGGTTGGAAGCCATAGATGGGAAGCACCGTGGCCTGCAAAGCACCACCCAAGTCGGGCCTCCACTTATTTTCAACAACAATGCTTCTTCAAGCATCGTCCTTTGCCATGGTCGATGCTGACTACCAAGTACATGCTACATCGCATGCTTCAGGCACGCGCTCATGTTCAGATGCCCAGGTAGTACAACGCCAGTTGACCTCAAGGAGGGGCTGGAAGGCAACCTCATCATGGGCTTCCCAGATCCAGACCCCCTGCCCCAACAACACGCAAGAGTTTTTTTTTTTTTTGTTTTTTTTTGTTGGGCCTTTTTTAAAAAAACTTTTTTTTTGTTTTTTCCCCATCGTTTTGGGGGGATGACGCCTTCTCCCTCAGAACCTACCTCATGAAGCCCCTAACCTCCAGATGCCTCAACCCTTGAAAGAAGAGGATCTTCAACTACACGCTGGCTTGTCCAAGGACAAGGCGATGGTGGAGAACGCCTTGGCATCCTGGCCAACAGGTTTCCAGGCTACTTCTCACCACCATGCAAGCATCGCCCAGAGGACCGTGAGGAGGAATCATTGGAAGCTTGCTGCATCCTGCCACAATCTCATGCGCGACCCACTACGTTCTTGCCAGAACAGGCTCGTGGACTCCAACAAGGCAATGGGGAACATGGCAAGCCTGCGGAAATTGGAAGGCAAGGGTGGAAACCTGATAGACACTGAGGATGTGCAAGGCCCCAAAAAGAGCTTCACGTGAAGAGGAAGAAGCAGCGCAAACCTCCTGAGACAGCTGGTGGCAACTTCCCCAGCTGGAGCATGGAAATGGCAAGACAGGATGATAGATGATTAAATGGGTGCTTCTTCAGCCCTGTCTCATCACCACGGATGAGATTGGCCATGTATGTTGGGTGGGCTACTCATGAACAGGGCTTTAATAAACAGTTGTGTTTGTGGTTTGACATGTGTGGATGATGGATTACATTATTATTTGATAATAAAGGGGCAAGGTGTGGCGCAAGCACCAGGAGGGTGGACCATACAGTTCCCTACTATGCTTGCACTGGAGGGCTTATCTGTCCCACTGCTATCCTTTACCATCCCACAGCTATTTACCCATCCACAGGTATCCCTGCCCCATCCCACTGCCTATCTTTAAACCCATCCCAGCACAGCGATGCGCAAAGCCTTAAGCCAATTCAAAAGTTTCCACCAAGGACTTTATTAAAAAAAGAAATGAAGCAAGTGTGTGAATCAAAGATAAACTTTATTGAACAACAAGCTGTTTAAAACAAAAATGACCCAGGTCAAGTGTCCAAATAAAGTCCATCACCCAGTCTCTGGCCAGTCTTCTCGGTCCCTCCGGAGCGAAACTCGTCTGAAACTCACTGGTGTGCCCAGTTCTCAGGGCGTGAACGGGTCCAGGTGCTGTGAGGTGTGGTTGCTGCTGCAGTGCTCGGTCTGAAGCCCCACAGGGGTGCCTGGCCCCAAGAGGACCAACAGGGACCGGTGTGTTAGAGGAAGCTCTAGACACGCTTGGCTCAGACCTCGGTGATGCTGAGAGTCCTTCCTCCATTGCCATATGGTGTCTGCCCCAGACTGATGACAAGGTAGTACTGACGGCCGGGCTGGCTGTGGGGTGGAGGGAAGGGAGAGTGTAGCTTGGGGCTGTCTGCTCTGCAGCTGGTGAGGACTGGCTGTGGGTGTCATCCAGTGGTGTGGGGGTGCAGCCGCTGTCGTCGACAGGGTAGCATCAATGGCGTGGCTGTGGCATCGCGTGGCTCAGTGGAACCGGGGGTGGCAACGGTGTCCCCTCGTCCAATGACTCTGGTGCCTGGACTGGGAAAAGGCTGCTCGCCTGCTGGCTGCTGACTTCCTGGTAGCCGTTTAGCCCTGTAGGTGAGGCCGGTGGAAAAAGCCTTGAATGGGAGGGAACATTCAACCGGGGTGGAGGAGCAGACCTGGACTGGGTGGGAGCAGGTTTCCTCTGGATCTGGAGGGTTGGGAAGCCAGCTCGGTTGTGATCCGGTCCTTCACCACCTGGTACTGGGGTTCCCCATGTCTGTGAGGGTCCTTTCGACATAGTGAGGAAGGCTTGCCGGTTGGAGGATGAGGAGTCGGTGTGGACCAGCTAGAGAGGAGATCTATGCTGGTGCGGATGGATGTTGTCCCTGATTCTCCAGCAGGGACAGTGTGGTTCTGGTCCTCCTGCTTGCTCTGGCCTCCTCTGCCCTTTCTGTGGAGGGTTGAGCTGGGTGGGGGTGGATGTGGCTACGGACTATGGTGGACTCGATGTTTCTCCTTTCTCCCCACCGCACCAGGTACTCCTCACTGCCGATACACCAGAGTTACAAAACAGCTGTCCGCGGCGTTCTTCGCTCGTGGCACGCTCCACAGAAACTGCCTGGAGACAGGACTGACTCTCGGCCGGAAGAGTAACTGGGTCTCAGCAGGCTTGCCGGAGAGAGAGGGTAGACAGAGGGGCTCTTGCGTGCTCCCCAGCTGGCAGATCCACCCTCCAGCGAGCTGCACCTGGCCATGCACGTAGGTCATCTCTGTCCATCATTAACTGTGCCTGGCCAGATTCTTCAGGTGCAGCTTCCCGTAACCAGGGTGTGCATTGTTTCCACCAGCTGCAGGAGCACCTCCGAAGCTGTAACCCATACTCTCCCGCCCTCTCTCTCCAAGCAGCCTGCTTCGCTTGCTTCCCCTGTACAGCCGGTAGTCCCTTCCGCCCACAGATAGTCATTCTCTCTCAAGCCAACTCCAGCACCTCATCCTCGTGTTCCTCCTCAATGAAGTATGCCTCCTCTTCCCCGTCCCCGCATACGGCCTTCTTCCCTCCCTTTCGTGGACCAGGTGGCGCCCTTCATAGAGGGGCTCCCAGGGGTAGGGGGCTGCTCCTCCACCACCACCAGCAGCAGTAGCCACCCAGCAGGCATCATCAGTCATTCAGCAGCAGCAGCAGCTAGGATTCAGCAGGGACCTCGACAGCAGCAGGCAGAGTAAGCACCAGGGCCCCAGCAGCAGCAGGACCAGGAGCACGAGCAGGACCAGAGCACAGCAGCATACGAGCAAGTCCAGGGACACGAGCCAGGATGTACAGCACCAGCAAAACCATCAGGACCAGCAGGACCAGGAGCATCTTCAGCAGAGTACGCAGCAGAAGAAGCACCACCCCAGGAGCAGCTTCAGCAGAAGCTCCCACCAGAAGAGCCGAGCCCCAGCAGCAGAAGCCCCAGCAGAAGCAGAGTCAGGGACAGGGGCGCGGGAGGGCTTGGCCCTGTCCCCTCTTTCCCAGGAGATGGCCGGCAGGTGTGAGACTTTTGCTTCTTCCCCATGTTTGTGGGGTTGCTGGCTTGGCTTGAGGGAGGCTGCAGGGAGGCTGGCAGGCACCAAGACTGGCAGGAGCCTGGCACAAGGCTGGCAGGAAGCCTGGACAGGGCAGGCAGGCACCAAGGCTGCAGGAGCCTGGCAGGAAGCCTGCAGGTAAGCCTGCAGGAAGGCCTGGCAGGAAGCCTGGCAGGAAGCCTGGCAGGAAGGCAGGCGAGGAAGGCAGGCAGGAACCAAGGCTGGCAGGCAGGGGGACTGCTGGCAGGGAGGCTGGAAGGCAGGGCAGAAACAGCAAGGGCTTGGAAGGAGAGGCTGGCCAGGAGGCTTGGAGCAGGCTGCAGCGAAGGCTGCAGCAAAAGTTTGCTGGAGGCGATGCAGGCAGGGCAGGCAAGGGACTCGATGTATCCTGGCAGCAGGTCTTTCCTCCAAATGCTGCCACGTGCGAGCTGCTTCCCTTTATATCCCGGATAGGCTTGCGCAAGTGCATCCCCTTCCCGATGCGCATGATTAACGCCAGGGCATCCGTTTGGCTTCCGCTGTGCATATCCGTAGGCTTCCGCTCTGCCATCCGCTTCATCCGCTGTGCATCCGCTCTTCATCCGTCTTAATTCCATCCGCGGGTCCGCATTTTTGCTTGAGGGCCCCCCAGAAGCTGTTGCGATGCGCCATCCGCTCCATCCGCTTCCATCTGCTAGTGTTTCCATTCCGCATCCTTCTTCCATACGACCCTTGCGTCCCTCCCCCGTCGTGTTATCCGCTCCGGTTATGCGCGAAAATTCTTTCTGTCCCACGCCTCTGTCAGAGAGCGACGATAAACCAACGGTAGCATGCGACCACTTATTGCGCGCTCTCGCGCTTGTGTCCGTCTCTGCATCCCGTGTGGCAGATGTGACAGCGGCCTCTATTTACACCAACAAACATATATGGCGCTATGCATCTTCTTGAATTAATTTTCCTTACAGTCCATCAAATCCGATATCGATAACTATACACCCTGATAGCTATTAAAATGGACTTATGAATCTGACAAATCTTTTGAATAATAAATGTGAAAACTCTTTAAGGGCTAACACGCAAAGATCATTTATTATTTTTCCTGCATAAACAACGTTAACCTAGGAAACTACCTTTCTGGTGACCAATTATTTATCAAAGTATAGCGGACGTGATTAGTATTCATCCCTGAGGAAATGACCATGTAACCAGTTTTAATTCTAAAAAGTCAGGTAGTAACATCTAATATCAATGTACCTAATTATGTATGGCATTTCATTTTCAAGCAATTAATACAGAATTTTTGCCCATTCCCCATTTTTATTCTTTCTTTTAAATTTATCTCAAAATAAATTTCCAAAAACCACTGTGGTGGGAAGCCATCTGGATCTCAGGACTGCTAGGCAGGTGCATTATGAAGAATATTCCTAAACCTTTTTTTTCTTTATAGGTGGCAGGTCTGTGGAGTGCGAATGGGGTTTACCCAATCCACCATTGGCTTTTCTGATTCATTGCCAGCAGTTACTAAAATTGATCTATGGAAGCTTCTCTAAGGTTTTGGCTTATGTGAAGAGAAACTGGGAAATAAAATCAAATCATAGTTAAGCAAAGAAATAATAAATCGACATAGGAAAAAGACAAAAAACCCAGTTTAATAATAATCCTTCTATACTTCATTATGCATTTGAGAAATCTATCCTTTTTGTAAAAACTAAAACATCTTTTAAAGATATTTTAAGTATCTTTAACAATATTTTGTATATTTTTTATAATGCTCAAAAAGTACCATACACTAAAAAACCAACCCAAAGAATATCCCTGATGTGTTTGCCCAAACCAGCGATACAGTGTTAAATGTAAAGTGAACCGTGCTGCCTAGTTTTAAATGAATCGAAAATATTTTAAAGTTTTCCAATAAGTTTAATAAGAAAACAGCAAATTCAAATAAACTGTATTAACCTAGCTGATTTTTAAAAAACTGGGCTCAGCTTTTGAATTACCAAATGTAAAAAAAAAAAATCCAGTAAAATTTATCCTGGGTCTTTTGGGGAATTTAACATGTCTCAAGATTGTAAATTGTTATTGATAATACTCACACTCTCAAACTGCAGGACATTAAAGCCCCCCTGTCAAACTAGCAACCAACGGATGGAAAGAGGATGTAAAACAGAGGAGAAACACTTGCCATCCATTGGTAATGCGATGCTTCCTGTCTGCCTCTAGCCTCACTCTTGCTACTCCGATGCCACTATACCCGCGAGCACGAGCATGTGTGCGCTCGAGGTTTTTTCATTTTACTGCTCGATACTCGTTATGCTCCCCGCACGCTTCTGTTGACATTTCATCCACCTGCAAAAGGTTTTGAAGCTACACAACAACTTCTTGAGCGGAAATGTACTTCCATTAGTGTCGTGTCCGATTTCTCATCCTGCAACGCATACTGAGGACACAATCCGTTCTACCATAACAGTGCATCATCCTGTTCACGCATCCCGCTATATATGCTAGGCCATCCGCTACGCCATCCGCGCAACTCAAATCGGGCTCCAGCGGAAAACCGGACACAGGGCAGGAAGTGAAACGGCACCACGGACACGGACACGTCGTTGTAGCATTACGTTATACACGGCACGCGGAGAAAAACGGATGAAAGGGATGGCCCGCTCGCATTTACAAGCAGCAGTCTAAAACAGACCCCCAAATAATCCACCACCAGTTTGCAGTGAGGAAGACGATAATCTCGGATATTGTCGGGAGCATGGTATGCACAGGATGCTAGGCAGGATCCAGAAAGGGACCAGTCCCGAACGCGTCAACAACCTCATATTTCATATTAAAAAGGGCAGGAGGAACTCACCTCGCGAATCTCCTCACTTTACTCCAGTCCAAGCAGTCCCTGCAGTGCAGACCTTCTTCAGCCCTTCATCTGCTCTCTCGCTCGTCCTTCAGCATTCCAAACTCATCTCCACCATGGATTCATCACAGCACTCTCTACTTTGGTAGCACCACCGATTCTACAAAAGTGGCGAAGCCCATCTACAATGCTCTCTTTCACCTGTTTCACAGTGAAGAAAAGGACGGGCGCTCCAAGAAGTGTCTGCGGCTCCGAAGAGATGGATTGCGAGAAGAGTCCGAGTTACGGACTGAAAACAAAGCTGATGGTTGGAGCTGAGCGAACGAAGACCCTCGTGCATTCCAGTAAACTTCATAAGTGATGCCGCCAGGCTATGTTTGACAAAAGTTGTGGACGGGCTGAGACCAGTAGTATGACCAAAGCAGCAGCACCCAACTTTCCGGACTTCCCAACCTCGATCCCTGGGCCTCAAGGTACACGGCACTGACTGCTGCAACCCACCTGGCCATCATGGGGACCATGTACATGTGCAGCATGCAGTACAATAGCTGGAGTGGCGTGGCCCACACAACACCATCAGCCTATTGTGGTCAGAGAAGTGTGCAAAGCCACATACGAAGAATACGCTGCAGGAGCCTCCTCCAGATAGCCCCTCCACCTGACAGTGCGGAAGGCTTGGAAGAATAGTTGCAGTATAGCAGGTAGTCAGAAGTGGAAACTTCCCCCATCCACCAGTTGGAGCCATCAGATGGCAAAGCACGTGGCCTGCAAAGCTCCCCAACTACACTTCATGGCTATCCACTTATCATATCCAAACTACAAGGGCTTTTCTTCAGCATCATCCTCCCTTCGCGCCACTCTCTAATGGTCGATGCTGACTATCAAGCTTCATTGCTACAATTGATGCTTCAGGGCAACGGGGTTCAGCCTTCAGAGATGCCCAAGTTATAACGCTAATGCCATCACCTCAAGGGAGGGGGACTGGAATGCAAACCTTCACATCGTATGCGTCTTTCCAAGATCCAGACTCTCTGCTCCCCACGACACACAAGATTTGCCCTCTTCCATTCGAGTGGGAGATGATTGCCCTTCCTCTCCAATCAGAAACCTACCTCATGGAAGCCCTAACCTCCAGATGCGTCGACGATGACAGGAGGATCCTTCACTTAACGGGCTGTCCAAAGGCCAAAGGCAGGTGGTGGAGAACGCCTTTGGCATCCTGCCAACAGGTGTTCTAGGTATTTCTCACCGACCATGCAGCATTGTCCCACGGACTGTGCCGAAGCATCGTGGAAGCTTGCTGCATCCCTGCATCAACTCTCATGTGCACATCCCTACTACCAGTGTTGTAGAAGCTCATGGACCTCCAACAAGGCAATGGGGACATGGAGTCTGCGTGAATGGAAGCCAGGGCAGACCTTGAGATAGACACTGTGGGCATTTGGCAGGGCCCCAAACAGAGCTTCAACATGAAGGAAGAAGCGAGCGCAACCTCCCTGAAACACTGGTGCAACTTCCAGCTTGGACAGTGGTAAGGTGGTCAAAGACAGGATCGTATAGTATCGCTCTATGGGATGCTTCTTTCAGCCTGTCTCTAATCACACTGATAGGAGATTGGGCCATGTATGTTGAGTGGACCCTACATCAATGACAGGGCATTTAGATAACGGGTTGTGTTTATGTTGAACATGTGTGGATCAATGCTTAATCATTGTTATTTTATAATTAAAGGGCCAAAGGCTAGTGGCACCTGGGAGGGGACCGTACAGTCCCACTTATGCTTGCACTGGAGGTCTTAATTCTATCCCACAAGCTGATCTACCGCTATCCCATAGGTATGCTCTGCCCCTCCCCTGCTATCTACCCATGGCCCAACCTTTACCACATCCACCACAGCTTTAACATCACCCCGTCCTGCCCATCCACAAGTAATCCTGCTGCCCATTCCCACAGCTATTACCCATCCCAAACGGTATCCCTTTGCCCATCCACAACTATCCTTTCCCATCCCACAAAGCTGCAAAGGATTAAACCTATTTCTATAAAGTTTCCCACCAAGACTTTATTTAATAAAAATAATGAAGCAAGTGTGTGAAGCAAAGATGAACATCTTTTGTGAATAAATCAAGCTGTAAAAGAAAAATGAACCCAAGTCCCAAGCAAAGATCAAAGTCAACAGGTAGTCACCCAGTCTCTGGCAACTTCTCAAGTCCACTCCTGAGGGCTATGCCCATAGTCTCGCCAATGGGGGTGGAAGGGTGCCACTGTACTGTGTGGAGGTGGCTGCGCTGAGTGCTGGTCTGAGGCCACCATTGGGTACCTGGCCACTGAAAAGAGGTACATACCAGGGTATACGCGATGGTGTGTGTGGAGGAAGCTCTTCAGAGAGCTGACACAGTCCTCCGATAATGGTGCCTTCCTCCAAGGACATGTGGGTGTCAGCACCCAATTCTGAATGAGAGATGTTCTGAGCCGCGGCTTGGCTGTGGATGGAGGAAGGAGAGTATAGTGGGGATGTCTGGTCTGCAGCTGAGCGAGGTGAGCATGGTGGCATCTGTGGCATGAGCGTGGCATCTGTGGCGTGGCTGCCATTGGGGGTCCAGTGCATCATTGTCGGTATGGGCACGGTGCACCGGTGTGGCGTTCGATTTGTACTGTTCCTGGACTGGGAAGGGCTGCTGTGCTGCTGAAGCTCCTGGTAGCCATAGCCTTGGTAGGTGAGGGCGTGGTAAAGCTTTGGAAGGGCAGTGACATCACCTGGGGTGGAGGAGCAGACCTGGACTGTGGTCGGGGAGCACGGTTCAGCGGGGTCTGGAGGGTTATGAAGAACAGACCGGTGATCCTGTCCTTGATCTCCCTAAGGGACTGTGATTCCGGACATGTTCATTGAGGGTCTGGTGTTGAATAGGGAGGAAGGGCTTGCGGTTGGAGGATGGAGCATCAGTCTCAGTTGTACCAGCTGAGAGGAGGAGATCTATGCTGCTTTTGATGGTGTCCCTGATCTCCAGATAGGCAGTGTGGCTCTGCTCCCTCCGGTCTGGCTCTCTGCCTGCTTTTCTGTGGAGGTGGAGCTGGAGGGTGGATGTGGGTTGGTCTCTGATGGAAGTGCCCTCTGCCTTACCTTCCACTGCATCAGGGGGTCCTCCACACGCCTTGCCATGGGGAGTGCAGCTGTTGAGGGGGTCTCCGTCATGACACGCTCCCACAGAATACCTGCCTGGACACAGAGCTGACTCTTTGGCCAGAAGAGGACTGGCTCTCTGCGCGGCTGCCTGAGAGAGAGGGTTGTCAGAGGGGCTGCTCCTCCTTGGTGGCGGATCTCACCCTCCAAAGAAGCCTGCACTTGCCATCCACGTAGGACTCTCGGTCTGTCAGCTTGACCGTGGCCTGGCCAGATTTCTTGAGGTGCAGCTCTCCCGTTACCAGGTGTGCATGTGCTTCACCAGCCGAGGAAGCACACTCCGAATAAGTGTCAGCCAGGCTCTCCGCCTTCTCTCTCCAAGCAGCCTGCTTCCTCTGGTGTCTCGCGAAGAGCCCTTGTCCCTTCTGCCAAAGATACTCCGTTCTCCCTCAGCCATTCCAGCACCTCATCCTCATGTTCCTCTTCGATGGAGTATTGTCTCCTCTCCCATTCACACGTATATGCCTCTTCCTCCCTCTGGCAGGGCCATTCTGGCCGCTCATCAGAGGCTTCAGGGCTTTGCAGGGGTGTTGTACCAGCTACCAGTCACCACACCAGCCAGCCAGCGAAGCAGACAACAAAGTCAGCAACAAGCAGGGATAACCAGCACACCGAACACCAGCAGCGACCAGCAGGACCAGGATCTATCGCAAGCAGGTAAGCACAGTCATGATACCAGCAGCCCGACCGCAGGCCTACCAGCACGAGCCTCTCGAGCAGCACCGCAGGGACCAGGACCCCAGAAAGCCCCAGCATGACAAGGTACCACTAGGACCAGGGAGACCGTAATGACCAGCAGCCAGCAGCAGCACCAGAGCAAAAGCCACCGCAGAACCCCAGCAAGAAGAACGTCAGCCCCCAGCCAGCAGAAGCCCCAGTGCAGAAGCAGAGTCAGGCGCCGAGGTGGTGATGTGGCTCCTGTCCCTCGTTGCCAGGGCTGCAGCAGAGCACTGGCTTTCTGCTTTCTTCCCATGGAAGAAGCTGTGCCTGTGCTGTGGCTGGCTGGCTGGCTGCGAGCTGTTGCTGCAGCAGGTCTTTCCTCTGTAATGCGTGACGCTGCTTGTAGCTGCTTCTCCTTTAGTATCCGCGGGGCTGACAGCAATGCATCCTACCCGCCGATGCGAACATGTGAGACGCTTGCATCCGCTAGTGCATCCGCCTTGCATCCACTTCATCCCTTGGGCATCCGCCATCTGCATCTGCTTCCTTCCCCTGCGCGTGCCGACTTCGCTGTGCTCCGCCGGAAGCCTGCGGATCGTGCCATCCCTTCCATGTCGCACTTCCATCAACGCTAGGCTTTCCGTTGGAGTCAATCCGTTTTACATCCTGGCTACTCCTCCCCCCCGTCCGCTTCCTTTCCGTGTGTTGTCCGCTCTGCTTATTATGCAAATTCGGGGCACTTTTGAGAGCGGATAACAACGGATGGAAAATTTTCTCGTCCGCTGTGTCCTTTTTACAAATACAGCTACTGTATTTTACAGATACAGCTACTGCAATAGTATAAGGATTCTTTCCTTGAAAAGAAGTGGAGTCCTTCCTTTTTTCAAAAGTTGGAAGGCAAAAGTACAAAGCAAAGAACTATTTTCTTCATACAGCAGGAAACACTAGAAATTGAGAGGCTATCCAGAATAAGGGAGTCAGGGAATGATGAAAGATAAAAAAGCTTCTTTGACTTTGCATGTAGACTTTAAAACTTTCCATGCCAGGAATTTGTTTCCAGGAAGCCAGGTGGGAATGAATTGTCACATGTTGACAAACAAGCAGCTGGATACCAGATCTGACAGGTACCCAAAGAAGCACTAGGTTGTTATTCTCTCTTGCTCAAAACAGAATAACTCCTAGACCCATGGGTTGCTGGGATGGGAGAAAAAAGCATAAGAATTTGGACATTTATTTCATTTTCAATAGAGTATGCATCTGATACATGGCAGCACCTGGAATTCTTTTCAATAGGCTTCTTAGTTTTTTTTACAACATCGCCCATTTCACCTAAATGACTCAGGAATGGTCTACAAATAAAAACCATGTGTAAAAAATAATAAAAAACAAGGTTTTAAAAAAATACAAGAATTAAAAAAGGTGAGGGGAACCATCCTCAAGTGATCAATCACCTCCAAGATGGTGTGACAGTCTTTGAACCCCATGCCAGTTTCGGCATATTTTAAATCTACTTATCAGAAATTCTCTTAAATTCCTGTTGATTTGGTTTTCTGTCCAGTTTGGAGGAGAGAACTAAGGGTTTGTTTTGGTCAAGACAGGATTCCAAATAGTCTCTGAGAAGGAAGTCAGATGTCTCACCTCTTTAAAATAAATTACTGGCAGAGTTCATATGCATCTTTTTTGGGGGGGAGGGACTGAACTTTGGTCTTCTCAAGTGAGAAAAATGGCCTTGCAGCCATCCAAGATCCTTCCAAAATCTCTACAGAGCTCCTGGATTCCAGAAAGTCACACAGCGCCAGCTGCATGTGTGGTGGTTGAGACTTACCAGCAGATGGGATGAGATATTTTTGAAGGGAAATATTAAAATTATGATAAAACATTGAAACATAAAAAGCAATTATTAGGTAGTGTGAAGGTGTTTCTGAGCATTAAAGAAAACCATATGCAAATCAAGATCCCAATCTTCCATTCTTTCTCTGGATATTTAATTTTATGAATTTGTATGGTGACTGATTTGCTTCCATATCTCTTGGAGATGATATTGGATTTAAAACCAGGAAAATAGAAGGTAATCAAAATAAGTAGTGAAAAACAAACATATTTGAGAAAAACTAAGCATTCTCTTAATCCTTATAGAACAGGCTCATCTGTTCTATAGGCCAGGAATGCCAAACTCAATTTCATTGAGGGCCGAATCAGGGTTGTGATTGACCTCGGGGGGGCATGGCTGACTAGGTGGGTGAGGCTGACTAGGTGGGTGTGTCCTGTTTGACACCACTCCCCAAACTGCTGGCACGTTTCCTCTTCACAATGGGTAGACCAGGCCAAAGCCACACTGGCCTGATGTTTCCTCTTTGCATTGGGCAGGCTGGATTGAAGCCATGTGAGCCAACCCCTTACATTTTCCGGGATGGCCCCACTGGCGGGATCTGACCACATTGTGGGCTGGATGTGGCCCACGGGCTTTGTGTTTGATACCCCTTTCTAGGTCAATGTGTTGATCTTACAAGGCTGTTGTCGCAACTCCTGAGTCCCATCTGACAGTATTGTTTCATAGAAAAGATCCAGAGCATTCCTTCCTGTGGGATGGGCAAGAATAGGCAGTGCCACAAATAATCAGGCTTTATGCAATTAAGGACAATGATCACTAACATCTTAAATTGTACCAGGAAGCCTACTGGCTTCCAGTGTAACTTATGAAATAATGGAATTACAAGGACAGATTGCAATGTAACCATAATTCTGCCACTGTGTTTTGAATATTATAGTTTCTATGTGGTCCTCAATTAAGAACAGTTCCAAATGAAATATGTTGTATTCTCTAAATGGGATGCAACCAAGGCTGACTGTGAACATAGCCTCCCTTTGTATTTGTGCATGTCCACCTGGCCACTGAGCCAAGAGTTTGCATACCCATGCTGTCTGGGATAATGCTAATACATAAGAACCAATAAATGGAAGATCCTCGGATTCTAAAACTCACAGCTACTGAGTCTTACCAGAGTTAAACTGAAGGCTATTCTTTGTCATAGCCCAAAGAAGAGACAGAAATGTTGATGGATTGGGATATATCAGGCATTTCGGAGCCCTTCATTCACTCAGATGCTGTGCTGCTAGACCTAGTCTCTACCAGCAAAGACTTCCCCAACAACATAGATATCAAGTAGGTCAAAGTATGACATTCCTGTGCTTTGTAAGCACACACAAAAACAAAATCCAAAGTAGATATCTGAAGGGGGCTGAGATCTTCCATGGCTGAGATATATAAGATATATATAAGATAGCTATAAGATAGTTATAAGATAGATAGATAGCTGATAATCATTCATAGACATTCATTAGTACCAGCAAAAAAAAATGGCCTGTTTGTATAAAACATGGAGACCATTCAAATTTGCTGCTCATCAGATCCTTTGTAAGAAGGGGGGGGAGGGGGAAATGAAGATATGGCAATTGCAGAGGAAATGTCTTTTGTAAAATATTGAAAAAAATGACACCAAAATCTTGAATAGCTCAGTCAAAATGGTGTCAGAGAGCAAAGGAATGGAAAACTTCAAAAATATGTTTTCCACTGGAGCTTGACCAGATTTTTGATTTGTTACTAATTTTGGCAATTAGAAAAAAATGGAAATCACGACATGAATTATTCATGTGATTTTGATTATGACTAAAAAGGGAAAGAGGGAGAATGGATGAGTTTATGACACTATCCAGGGCCAGTTTGACACCTAATAGAGTAGTTCTGATATATATGACTCACATGATTTCTTTTTTTAAAATGTAATGTGATGTAAGGTAGAAAGCACCAGTGCACTTTCTCTTTCCCAAATTACATTAATTTCTAAAGTTCCATAGAAATCTATATACATAAAAGCAAAATACCACTCACGTATTGTTGAGTATAGAACTTGGTAGACTCCAAATACCTTAAACTGATTGGCTGAAAAGGCCATTCTCGGATTGGTTATGTAAGTACCATTCCGATTGGCCCGCCTGATGGCAGGAACACTTAAACAACTGTCATTGGCCACAAGCCACAAGCAAGCCGCTATAAGGAGGGCTGACACGGCTTGGGCAAACGTTCCATTACAAGTCACTTTACTGTTTGAATAAAGAGTTGCTTGTTGGAACCCGGTCTCGCGCACCTTATTTCCAGACAGAACACTGGCGACAAGGGGGGGATCATCCTAGAAGAGCGAGACCGAAGCACGCAGCAATCAGAAACGAGCAACAGAGATGGCCGGTAACAATGCGCCTCCCGTACCGTTCAACCCAGCCGAGGAAAATTGGGAGTCGTACATTGATCACTTCCTAATGTTTCGAGAAAGCAACGAGCTGCAGGAGATATCTGACCAGAAGAAGAGGGCTGTATTTCTCACACACTATGGGCTAGCCGTTTTTAAAATGGCCAAGGCGCTAGCTAAACTGAGAGATGTTAAGCAGATGGCATGGCCTGAACTGAATAGAACGCTTTGAGCCCATTACGTGCCTGTGGTCTCCAACCTGATCAAAAGTCACAAGTTTTACAAACGAGACCAACAGGAAGATGAGAGCATCGGAGACTTCGTAGCAGCCCTAAGACACATCAGAGGAGCCTGCGAGTTCCAATCATGGACGAGGGCCAATGAGGGACTGCATGGTCCTCCGGATTAAAGGACGCTACAACTCCAAAGCAAGCTGCTAAACAGACTGAACATACAGTGGCCGAGGCATCACAGAAAGCCACTGCCGCTGAAGCAGCCAAGAAAATCCGCAGCCACTATGCACCAAGGAACTCAATTCCAGATCCGCCAAATCAACACAGAGAAAAGAGGGGGAAGGAAGCGAAGAAACAGCCCCAGCGACTACCCCACCATGAAGAACTCGACTCCTCGAGCGACACTGATGATGACAATGAAGATATGCATAAGCTTTCAGACAGAAATAAAATGGCGGGAAAAAAAGAGAAGGCTAGGCGAGAAATTCCAGTGTGCTGGATGCAGAGGAAATCACCCGCACTCAGAGGTGCAGGTTCCCAGATGCAATTTGCAGAGCTTGTGAAAAACGGGGGCAGATCGCAGGGGTCGCTGCTGAAACAAAAAGAGCTATAGTCCAAAGAAAGACATGGCAGCACACACACACACACACACCCAGAAACGAAGAGAGACAAGCCGGTAGCAGTAATGGAGCCGAGACGAGCAGGAACTGGCGAACAAGGCGACAGAGGAAGAAACACACCAAACAATAACCATCAGAAATGCTGGGGCAGCAAAATGCAAAAAAGGGTCCGGACTAAATGTAAAAATCGAAGGAAAGCCCCTTTGAGATGTAAGGTAGACTCTGGATCATACTTGTCAATGGTATCTTGGAACACTATCAGAAGCCTGATACCAGAATAAAGCAAAGAGAACTGGAACAACAAAAATTGATACTAAAGGACTACCAGGGAAATGGAAATCCCGGTAGGGGGCTTGGACATTTCCTAGTAGAATTTAAAAACCACGCTGAGATACTGCCTTCTAACAATTGTTGACCGCTGATCGCCCTAGCCTGCTGGGAATCGAAATGGGTTCGTACCCCTGGGAATCGGAGTGACCAGGATCACCAGCATCGTTGCGGACCCAAACTGGGAAGAGAGCCTGCTGCAAGGAGTTCCAGGTGGTATTGATGGGACCCTGGGCAAGTTACAAGGGGACCCAAATATCATTCAGCCCTAGACCGAAAGAATAGCTCCCATCAGGCTCAAAGCAGACACGGTGTTCCCTTTGCCTTAAAGCCAAAGATAAGACGAACAGCTTAAACAAACTTATTGCCACAAGGGTGTTTAGAGCCAATGGACCATGCCAGGTGGGAAACACCAGTCGGTGACTCCTGTCAAAACCCAATGGGTCAGTGCGCATACTGTGGAGACTATAAAGCAACCCTAAATCATGCGCTCCAACAAAGACATATACCCAGTACCCATGAGTGCAATACTTTATTGCACTCCAGCGGGAGGAAAATTTTTTGCGAAACTTGATCTCGCCACAAGCGTTATCAACAGCTACCAGTTGACCCCGCAACCGAGAGGCACAGACTATTAGTCATGCACAGAGGGGCATTCAAGGTGCAACGACTTTCAATTTAGCATTAGCGTTGCCCAGGTGTTTCCCAAAGTCCTCATGGAGCCCCTTCTAAAATAGAATCAAAGGAGTCGTCCCCTATTTGATGATGTATTAGTATCAGCAAAAAATGCAAACCAAGTTAGAACATAGACTAAAAGAGGTTTTGTGAAAGATTCAGAGAAGCATGGCTTAAAGTCAAGGAGAAAAATGTAAAAGTACCCACCGACACGTGAATTTTTAGGCTACTTGATAGATGAGCAAGGGATATGCCCCACTGAAAAGAAAATAAAGGCGATAAAAGACGCCCCCAGACCTAATGAACAAGAACTGACTTACAAGCTTTCTTAGATCTCATTTAATTTCCTACAATGTCTTCCTGCCCCCAAAAAGCGACTGCAGGCAGAACCTTTACATCAATTGTTAGATAAAAAAACTATATGGAAATGGGGCCACCGAGAACAAGCAGCATTCCAAAACATCAAGGACTTAATTAACTTCTAACACCGTCTTGATACAATAACAGCAACACCCTGCCGTTTGACAGTCACCTGTGTATGCATCGCCTTTTGGAATTGGCACCATCCTGAGCCACAAACTAACCAGACGGCAGAGAAGGCACCAATCGCCTCTATTCTCAAAAACGCTGTCAAAATCAGAAAGGAACTACAGCCAACTCGACAAAGAAGCCCTTGCAATCATATCAGCAGCAAAAAGATTCCACGAATACCTATATGGTAGGACATTTTCGATTATCACTGATCAACAAACCCCCTGCTCAGGGATCCTAGCAGGAAACAAACCAAACCCGAACATTCTATCACCAAAGAATGACGGGGTGGGTGCGTCGAATTCTCGCAGCATACAACTACACACTCATCTCCATGCCAAAGATGCCTTGAACTGTTCCCCACTGCCCAACATAGGAAGACAACCCAGCTCCCACTGTCTCCACTCTCCAATTGAGTCCTGGCCCGAATCTGCTACTAAACCGCAGCAAGACGTTGCTAAAGCTACTATGAAAGACCCCACTGACAGCTTGAGTCTGCACTGGGTAGATAAGGGCTGGCCCGGAATGAGAAACAGAGGCAAGAGACTCTTAAGCCTTTTCACACCCGACAGATTGAACTGTCTATGAAAAAAGGCTGTATACTGTGGAGGGACAGGGTGGTAATCCCAGAAAAGTTGCAGGAAGAAGTGTTGTGCATGTTGCACGAGGGACACCGCCGAGCATAGTAAAAATGAAAGCCCTGGCCAAGAGTTATGTCTGGTGGCCAGGGCTGGACAAGGACATTGAACGATGGGGGTGGCAACATGCCATGGACTGCCAAAAATCAAGGCCTACCCCCCCCCCCCACTGGCACCAGTCATGGAATGGGAAACTACCAGAGGCCCATGTCTAGATTGCTAATTGACTTTGCTGGGCCAACAAAAGGGGAACACCTATTTTGTAATCACGGACACCTACTCGAACTGTTTAGAGGTTATCCCTTATGGCGTCCACTACTACGCGAGCAGTCATGAAACAGTTAACAGACTTTTTGCCAGCGATGGGCTGCCTGATGTAATCGGCTTGGACAACGGGCCCCAGTTTACACCGCTTTAGCTTTCTAGCAATACTTGACCACAAGGGCATCCGACATGCCCTACAGCGCTGGCTCATCCGGCTTCAAATGGATGGGCTGAACGAATGGTTTGTATCTAAGGAGGCCCGAGAAAAGTGGATACGGGGGACGTGCAAGTAAACTTAACAGATATTAACCATTCAACTATCACCCCTAGCACAACCCACTAACAAAAGCCCAGCTGAACTCCTCATGGGTAGGAAATTTGCGTTCCTACCTCGATAGACTGCACCCCACCTATACCTGGGACAAATCCCCTGACTCCTCCAGTAGATATCGCTCTTTTGAAATCGGTGATTTAGTCTATGCTAAAAACCTTACCGGGGACTCATTATGGCTTCCAGCCACAGTTACCCAAATCACAGGGCCCCGGTCATACGACTTGCACTAGACAATGGCAGAACATGGAAGCAGCACAGTGACTAGCTTCGCTCTCACACACATCTAGAACGCAACACTACACCTACTGCCCCAGAACTTCCAATAAATGAGCCAAAACAACCGAGGAGGGGGGGGGAAACGCAAAATAATAAAAAAGGAGAGATAACCAATAAAGTAAGACAACAATCACTACACAAACGCCGAACTAGAAACTCAAATGAAACAAAAGAACGCTTACCCACAGACGATCTCCAGAGAGAAGAAGTCTGGGAGCAGGAGAGCGAGGCGATGCCTCCCTGTAAGGCAACAGCCAGGCCAGCTCGACCAGCCCCAGATGAACCAGGAGGGAGCGGTGGAACCACCTCAACCAGCCCGAGAAACTCAGGCGGGAGTGGCAAGGCTGACTACCCTTCAGGAGTTGCATGGAGAAAGACGCAGAGAGAAAGCGATCCCGTCTGAACCGCTTGAGGACCACGCTGAGACTGAGCTGCGCAATTCAAGTAGGGACCTGCAGAAACCCCACCTACCTACGTGACTATGTTGCGCACGTTGAGTGACACCAAGGGGGGAGGGGTGCTTGTGTATAGAACTTGGTAGACTCCAAATACCTTAAACTGATTGGCCGAAAAGGCCGTTCTCAGATTGGTTACTTAAGCGTCATTCTGATTGGCCCACCTGACGGCGGGAACACTTAAACAACTATCATTGGCCACAAGCTGTGAGCAAGCCGCTATAAGAAAGGCTGCCGCTGCTTGGGCAAATGTTCCGTTACAAGTCACTTTACTGTTTGAATAAAGAGTTATTTGTTGGAACCCGGTATCCCGCACCTTATTTCCAGACGGATCACGTATCATCATGAAATCTCCAGAATGTAAAGCTGACAAACTTTAAATTTGGCACGTATGTTCCTCTTGGCTTCTAGGTGCACACTAAGAAAGGATTTTTCGAAATGACCATCAGAGCATTAGTATTTCCTATATTATTATTAACATGCTCTGCTGCTAAGGAGTTCTACTACCCCACCCCACCTGAAAAGAAATCTTTTCCCAAATGCAAAACACAAGCAGAGGAGAGGAGTTTCAGTTTTAGTTTCACAGCACCAAGCAGCTTTAATACAGAACAGTTGAGCCAAGCCATGCCCAGGCTCCTTGCTGTCTCCTTCTTATCCATACAGCAAATACTCTTTCAATTTCTTACACAGTGACAGGACGCTAGTCAGATGAATACTGATGGATGCTGGTCGGCAAAGGCAGATTTCCCCCACCCCCTTATTTTCCTCCCCAAAAACTAAGCCCGACCACATAGTTTCATAGCGAAGCATGGATATCGAGCTAGTATGCCTATATAACAGTAGCTGGCACATCCATGATGAAAGGCAAAAATATCTTTTACATGTGAACAAGATTTCACTTCACCTGTTATATAGCCTCCAGCTAATTTTGGCTATGTCCTAATCAGTTGTTTGTAATCAGAAGCAACAGAGATTTACATGTTTTCTGGGTGGAAATGGAAAGGCTCCTTATGATTTGTCCATGTAGGAAACTGTTGCATGTTTATCCTGTGCTGTAATATTCTCAGCTTTGCATTCCTGATAATATTAGAAGCATAATCGTAAGAGAAGACTTCAGGGTGGTCAGAGAGTTTAACTTGCTGACATCTCCTACTTAGTGTTTGATTCATGGCATACTTACCATTTCTAGTTGCCAATGAGTTATACGGCATCATCTTCAAACCTTTGTGTACCTGTTGTCTTCTCAGTTCTAATAATTAGCACTTAATTGGAAATGGCTGAAGGTCTGCAGCTTTGCCATCAAGCCCAGTAAACTCTTCAAGACTTATTTATTATCATTCGGAGCATGCACATTTTTATCAGCTTTCTGCTGTTCTACAGGCTTGGCTTGATTGATGTTTATTAGTAAGTACAAGGAATGGTCAACTGTAATGATTGCACAGGAGAACTGCCCAAGATTGGACATCAGAGCTTCAGGAACAAGCTAAGCAGAAACACCTTAATAGGATCTGACTGAGATATGGAGAATACCCACCCTTCTTTTCCATTACCTTAGGCTAGAAACTTCTCAGTATGAGAAGCAGCCGTGATTCGCTCATTGTCAGTCACTGCATTCCTTTATCCTTTCTTTGCTAAGACATGTGGAATGAATCTGGCACATAATAAAACAATACTTAGGTTGTCAAAAGTACATTATCAAATCGGAGGCTGAAAAGTTTCATTTCAGGTTAAGGATGGCTGTCAAAGGAATAAGACAGAAGAATGAGCTAAGGCTGCAGTGGATTTGCATTCACATAATTGGAGCTCTCTTTCTTTTTCTCAGCCTTGCAACCCATTTGTGTACAACTTCCAGATTTATTTGAGAAAAACTTTTAATACTCTAGATTTGTTAATATACAAAGAATGCAATAAGAACAGGAGACTCAATGAAAAGGAAACACAATACTTTATTCTGTTTATAATTATATTAAATTAAAGAGGAATCTCAAACATGTTTTTTTTTTGAAAATTTTATTTGGGTTTTCACAAAAAAAACCATAATACAAATAAAACATTTTTAAAAAAAAATAGCGTGGTCCCGGGTTACACTTCTTTATACAGACACAAACTCAATTTCATGCTCACTTTTATGTTCTATTCCATATTTTATTACTGTTTTACATTTTCTACATAGTTTTTCTCCTCTCTTAATTTTCTCAATATTATTTTAATTATCTCATCTTAATTCAAATAATTATATTTATACTTTTGNATCTTTTAATTTTATCCATTCAACTCTTATTTAAGCTTCAATATATACCTTGAGGTTATAACATTCAATATAATACACAATGGCTTGACCACTGCTTCCAGAAATACCAGAAGCTAAGCATCAACACGTATCATGGCAACCATTCCAATCTCTGAACTGGATTTAGTTATTACAGTTAAACATAATTTGTATATGCATTTTCAGTTTGTTTATTACTACAGTCCCATTATTAAAATTAAGTGATAAGAGCTGTGGTGGAGTGGGGGTTAGAATGCAGTACTATAGGCTACTTTTACTGGGTGCCAGCTGAATGCAATTTGGCAGTTCGAATCTCACTGGCTCAAAGTTGACTCAGCCTTCCATTCATCCGAGGTGGAAAAATGAGGACCCAGATTATTGGGGGCAATATGCTGAACTCTGTGAAATGCTTAGAGGGCTGTAAAATGATGTGGTAAGTGTAAGTGCTTCTGCTATTGCTATTAGGCTAATAGGACAGCAGATAAAACATGGAAGTCCCAGAATGTCAGAGGAAATCATCAGAATTAAACCCACACACCCCTATCTCAAAAGAAGAACATCTCCCAAGCTTAGAAGATTAATGTCTTTCATCTTATTCAGTTAACATCAGATCAATGAACATGAGAGTTTTCTTTTTTCTTAATTTTTTATTGGACAAGCAAACACAAAAGCAGAAAGAAACATTAAAAACAATGAACATGGTACAATCCTCTTAACCTTCATAGTTGTCTTGTTTTGCTAAATCACATATAAAAATAAACATGAGATTTTTCAATCAAGATTCAAAATCACATACTTTTAAAAGTAAATAGCCAGAATTGTGAGTGTGTATATAGAATAAAGAAGAGTCGTTTGCAGTGAAAGCTTTAAAGTCTTGGAGAAAGGATAGATATGCTTTCAATTGAATACATTCTGTCCTCTCTTTTTTTAGCTTCTCCGCACAAACACTCCCAAAAAACAACTGCGGTTAAATAACCCTTCTGGGAAAATTTTGGAAATGCATAGTATTTGCAGTGTGGGAAAGAGAATCATCACCACTTTCCCATTCCACCCATCGAAGCTTTCGGTGAATGTTCAAGACACTTGGGAGACATCACTCAAAGTCTGTAATGATGTTAATATGGAGAGACAGATGGAGACAAAGTGAGCGGATGGATGGATTTTCCCATCCTTTATGATAGGATACTATATCTTAAAGGTGTAATTTTAATACTTTCCACCATGGATTTCAGTTTGGACAAATTAGCATGGGCTGAAATAGCTCCAGAAAATTATGTATTATTTCATCTCTCTCCATCTCTTTCTGCATGTCTAGACTAAGAAACAGCAAAGAATGTGAATTAATATGCTCTCATTTTAATCATGCCTAAATAAACAAAAAATGAATTTAAGAGTCTCAAGAGCATTTTTTGATAAAGCCACAGTATGATAGCATAGTTTTCCATAAAATGAACATTTCCAAAGGTACAATGTTTGTGCACAAAATTATGTTCACAATGCAGAAAGGCTTACTTGTGCCCTGAAGAATTTTACATCTTCTTTGAATGACATCCCCAAAGCTACTTTACAAAGTTTCTCATGTTTAAAATCATCTTGCAAGCAGTAGCAGATTGTGCTTGGGAGAAAAGTCAAAATCTACCCTTAGATTTCATCATTTTGAGGATAATTGAGAATTACCATTTTGCAGAACATGACTGTGCAACCATAGAAATCTTTCCAAATCTTTTTTTTATACATAGCAATATTACATTCTATTTTGAACATACACATATTAAATTCTACATGTGTGTGTGTGTGTAAAATCATGCATACACACACACACATAAAATAACATTTCAAAACATAGTAATCAAATTTGATTGAATATTTGACTGTGAAATGCCCATAATTCTGCTTATACACTGTTTTATGTATGGATATCATGAGCATGTCCCAACAGATTTGGAAACCAGCAACTTGGGAAGGATTCCTTGGAGTAAATAAGGCAGATAAGAGTTCTAGGAGTGAGAAGTTCTGATGGAAGAGACTGCAGTTCTTTTTTTTATGTACATAAACATTTTATTTGGGTTTTCACAAAACATAATACAAGTAAAATTTCCTTTTTTTTTTTTTTTTTGAGAATAGTAGGGTCCCGGTTATCACTTTTCCATGCAGTGACAAATTCATTTTCATATTCATCTTTGTGTTCTATTCCATATCTTATTATTTTAATATTTTTCTCAATAATTTCCCCTTCCCTTAATTTTCTCAATCTACTTTTAATAATCTCATTCCTTTCTAAATTCAATTATATATATCTTTTTCTAAGTTTCAATACCTTTCTAGTCATCATATTTATACTTTTTTTTTTTAATAAAGAATTTTATTAATTTTTTTAACAAACAAAACATATACAAACAAAAACACAAAACATAAAGAACATAAAATATCTTTTTGGACGGCAGTTTGATCCCAGTTACATCTTTTGTACAGACATAAATTCAAGTTCGTGCTTACTTTTATATAGCATTTCATTTCTTATTCACTATTTTACATTTTCTATATAGCTTCTCCCTCTTTTCACTCTCTTAATTCATTATATTTATTTCATCTCAATTTAAATCATTATACTTATATCCTTTGTCTGTCCTATTTCAGCTGTCTATTATTTTTTCTCATTAACACAAAATTTCTTCTGTAATGACCGATTGGAGTTATAATGCCTTATCATACTTATCCTTCCCCTATTTTTAAAGCTTAACATAACACATAATTTTCATTCAGATTCTGCGTAGTACATTCTAAAGATAGACTCAATATTTTAAAACAAGGGAAAAAAAAGTTTTTTTTTTTTTAAATATATAATATAATATAAAACAACAATCCATAGCAATTAAAATTATATCATTAAAGTTAGTATTCATTTAAGTCTTAACATTTTACACAATCCTTTCTAAATAAATATCATGCTTCTATGGGAACATTTATAGATTTTGCTTAGTTTACTTCCCCCTATTTCACTTATGTTTTAAAATATTATACAATGACAATGTTCCCATTTTTCTTTAATTCAATTCTCTCATATTTGATTTCATTTATTTTATTTAAAAAAAGAAAATTCCGCTAAGTTACATTAAATATTTTGCTCCATTTTATAATCATATATTATCTTCAATTTGTAACATTATTTCAAAATACAAATACAACAACACAATCTTATGTACCTTTGCAGAATCTCTTTTTCAATTGTATGTTTACCCATTATCTCTAAATAAATTCTGTTTCTTTAAATCTTGTTTCAAACCTTTGTAGCTTCTCTTCCCTTCTTTCCTCCCTTGCTTCTCCACTCTACCCTTTTTACCCCCTTGTCTCTTAATCTCCACCCTCTTGTGTATTCTTCTTTTCTGTTGCTTTCTGATGTTGTGTCCACTTTTCACCTTGTTTTCCCCTTTTTTGGTTGTTTTTTTTAGTCTTAAATTCTCGATTTTCTTTCTCTCCTTTCCCCTTCTCTTCCCCAAATAAGTTGCTTGTTCATTAGGAATGGTTTCTTCTTCATCCCAATCTTCTTGTTCTTGTAGTTTCTCATATGTAGAAATTGCCATTTCTAAGAAACGAAAAAATAGAGCCAAAAGAATCCTTCCCTTCTTGTTTCTCTTGTTCATATTTTATAAATTCCATTTTCAGTTCATCCATAAGTAATGCCATTGTCAATCCATCTAATAGAGTACCAATTATGATCCAAAATAGAAAAAATCCAATAGTAAAGAGGCCCAAAACCAAAGAAGAAAAAGGATAAAATAAAAAGCAAAAATAAAAATATTACTAGAGTTAAAATATACAAAAAGGCTGGCGAGTAGAGATTTCACAAGTATATATGGACTGCACACTGCACTTTATTTATTTATCCAAGGCTCTTATTATGATCTCTTCTCCAGCAGCTTTCAAAGCCAAGCCTCAAGTGTTGAAATATTGATAAGAGTCCAGAAAACACCTGTAATAATATTTTTCTGTGCTCTCCCTCCATCTTATCACATTAAAATGTCCTTGAGAAGGAGTAGTTATACATTTCTCCCCAATTCAAATAAAGTTACTTTCAAGCCTCTGAGTGGCAGTGTTGCAAAATCTCTTAATACTTTTTCCCCCCCCGCCAGAAAGAAGAGTAATGTATACAAAACTCAGAGAAAAAGAAAGAAAAAATCAAAGGGGGTTTCTATCTGATGAAAATTAAAAAATCAAAAGAAGCATGAAAATATATATAAGAAAAAATTCAATCTGGTTACCTACAAAATCACATTAAAGTCCTCAGAAAAAGAAGTTAGTAGGAAAGAATCCAAGCCTCAATTTGACATCACTTAAAAAACGCCGCTTAACCAATTCCAGTCAAACAAAATAAAGTCACAGGCTTCTTCTTTGTTCAGGATATCTTTCAGATCTCAGCCAATTTGCATTAAAAAAGAGGTTTCTCACCCAGCCGACACCCATTTCGCTCCAGCCACTTTCTTTTCGGAGCTGTCCGGCTTCAGCAACTTTGGAGGCTGCCTTTCCACGCCAGCAAAAGGGCTTCTCCAGATCAAACCAGAGATTTGCGGTATCTCTGGGATCCTGGGACTGTTGCCCTTCACAATCCCCGTCTCTACGGACGGTTTTAGGTCCGTTAGGACCGACCAGGGGCGAAAATATCAGCTGCGATCTCAGAGCCCCGAGATCGCAGCTGTAGCACCGAGACGAAGCTCCGCCTTCTCCGCATATTTATACTTTTGTCTGTCCTGTTTTCAATTTCATATTTTCTTTTCTCATTAAACAAAATTTCCCCCTGTAGTTACTAATTGGAGTATGACACCTTGGTATCTTTTTATTTTTTTATCCATTCAACTCTTATTTAAACTTCAATTTATGCCTTTACAGTTATAACTTTCAATATAACACATAACTTCCAGTCGAAATCTGCTTGTACATTTCTTAAAATACGCATTAAGTTCTTAAAGAGAATATATATACTGTATATAACAATGATAAATAAAATACCAATTCTATTCCAATTCAGCTCTATCATTAATGTTAGTTATAATCTTTGACATCTTTAACATTCCTTTTCAAAAGGATATCATACTTCTAGGAACACTTAAATATTTCCATAATTTTTTCATGTTTCTTTCATATTCCTCTTCACGTAAATATTTATTAACACATTTATAATAATTAAAATGTTCCCCTCCTTCCTAATATCATTCTCTCATTCTCTTTATTTCATTTATTTATTAAACATCCCATTCCATTACAATGAGAATTTTATCTATCATTTTAATCACACTTGTTTCATATTTTCAAAGTTCATTTCTATTTCTAATATAATACTGTCTTATGTACCCTTGCAGAATCCCCTTTTCAGTTAAGTTTTCACCCATTATCTCTGCGTCTTGTACATTTTCCCTGTTTCTCTTATGTCCTGATTCTGTCCTTTATAATTTCTTTTCCTTTCCCTCTTCTCCCTCTTCTTTTCCCTTCCCTTTTTTTACCCTTTCTCTTTCTAATTCTGATTCTCTCTTCTGTAATCCTCTCTTCTGTTTCTTCCTAATGTTATCACTACTTTTCAAACTTATCTTTTTTTAGTTGTTTTTTTCAGATCTTAAATTTTTCACTCTCTTCCCACCCCTCTTCTTTTCCCCACATAGAAATACTGGTCATTGAAAATGGCTTCTTCTTTCCTGCCTTTTGTTCTACAGCATTTCTTGTTGTTTCTCATAGTTCAGGATCTCCATTCCTAAAAATTGAAATTCAAAGCCAAAAGAATCTCTTCCTTCTTGTGCATCTTCTTTCTGTTTTTTAAGTTCCATTCTCAATTCTTCCAAGAGTGATACCATTTAAAAATTTTAAATAACCACCCAATTGATTTTAGTCCTTTAGATCCAATAGCCAAAAATCCAAATCATCAAGTAATCCAAATAATCCAAAACTGTATATTCTTGCTTCTTTTTTTCCACTTTCTCTTCCTGGGGTTCTCTTATCTTGTTACAAAGTTTCAGTTATAATGTACTTTTAGGAGTCTTGTTAAAGTTTCACTGTTAATTCCTTTCACTTCAGGTGTCTCCTCCCTTTTTCCAGATCCCATCCTTTTGTTTTTTTTCCTTCTTTTAAAAGTTTTTGAGAATCCAGAAATCTTTATTATCCCTTGACATTTTATTTTCAGCTTAAATACCTGTTAATGTCAAAGTGGATTTTTGCCGATTTCTTGCTTTAATCTCTTAGTTGTCAGTAAAGGGAACAAAAAAACAACAAAACCTTTTCCCTCCCTCTCTCATTTGCAGCTTCAAAGTCTACTTTGGGAACAGTATTGTTCTTTATAATTCAAATTCCAAGGTATCTTGTATTGTTGTTTTTCCAGTTCGACCCGATCAGCCAAAAACTTTCTCTTTCTTCCTCCTGCACATTCTTTTTCCAGTCGAGTTCTCTTTGAGATTTCTGACCACCACTGCAACCACCTTTGGGAAAGGGAGTAATGGCCAGCTGGGGAGGAGAGATGCAGCTCTCCTCGACCCTGCTGGCAGTCTCCCCCCTCTTCATCACCTTTATGAGGTGGCTTAGTGCTGAAACCAGCCAGCTCAGGGCGCTCCAGCAACGAGCATAGATCAAAACTGCGCACAGTCGTAGATTTCAGTCTGTGGCCAAAGAAGCTCAAACCTGATCGGAGACTGCAATTCTAATGGTCTTTTCCTTGATTGTTTCTCAACTAAATTATTGTAATAGCCTCCTGGCTGACATCCATTCCAGTTTTTCCCAGTGTAATTTGGACTGTTCTGGACCTTCAACACAATCAGCAATTATTGATAAATTATAGTGCTATGGTGTTTATGTATAAAGGCCTTCAGTATCAAAATAAAGTAGAAGTCTGACCTTATTTTATCTATAGCCCCCTTTGCTCTTTTTCTTCCTCTGAGCAGGACTTTTTTCTAGTTTTTTTTCCCTTTTGAGTCATGGTTTCAGGTTTCCAAGCTTTTAAAGACCTCCTTCCTTTCCTCCATCTCTGTGAAAGTTTGATTACTTTTTAAAAAGAGTGTACACTTTTTATTATTATTCGTGGAATATTCAAGATTTGGTTCATACCCTAGAAAAATTAAGTGAGGAATTTTTTATAGCATTATGACAGTCAACAAAATATGAAACCTAACCCAAAAATCAGTCCGTTGAATATCATCACAAAGTATCTGAAAAACAAAACCAAAGTCCAGACTCCAACTCAAAAACTCATGTCTTTTTGGAATACAAACTGTTATTTACATCAGTGTCGTTGAATCCAGCACCACTTGGAGTACTACAGTATAGCACTCATAACTTTGAAATGATTCAAATGAATCCAAAAGGAAAAATAACTTTTGTGGCAATTTCTTAATGTTAGCCTTCACACCTCATGAACTACCAAACGGGCAGTTGTGAAGTAGGATTTCACAATCTTATTCATATATCATATAGTCCAGACTTAGCATCATGAGACTTTCACTTTTGCCAAAAATTATAGTAATACATTTGCAGGAATCTGTTTGACTCAAATGAAGTAGAAATGAAAACCAGCACATGGTTGAAGAGACAAGGTGTGGAGTACTTCTGTGATGTCTATCTTTCACACAAAGTGTGTAGCAAATGATGGTGATCATGTGGAGAAGAAAATGCAGGTAACAAAAGATTCAATTTTCAAAGATTATTTTGTTTCATTTATTAAAATATCCATAATTATAGTAAAGTAATATCATTGGAGGCATTGCTTTTCACTCAATAATATCTTAAAAGTTGTATTTTCAGCAAATTCTAGTTTCCCTGAAAAAAAATATGACAAATTTAACCATACAAAATCAAACACAATATTTATAATTAGCTTAGATAGTGCTAGAAAATTATGCAGAGCTCTAAGGCAAGTGTCAATATTGAGGCTGAGGCATCTTATATAGTAATCTGCATGTGATATCTCTACAATAAGTCAAGAGAATGAATTCAGCTTTAAAATGATCAATTATGATCTCATCTATCATGTATGTTATCAGCGGGAACTCTCAATTCCCAGACTAGTGCTAACTAGTAGATTAATACATCCAGACATAAAATAAATTTCATTTTGAAACTGAATTCAGGCAGCATGAAGGTCACCCGGGTATTGTCCGAATGAAGTCCCTGGCTAGGAGTTATGTATGGTGGCTAGGGATGGATAAGGATATTGGGGAATGGGTAGCAACGTGCAAATGATGCCAAGAATCTAGATCTGCACCCCCTTCTGCACCTGCACTCGCCTGGGAAAAACCTAGGGGCCCATGGTCTAGAATACACATTGATTTTGCTGGACCAACTAAAGGACACACATTCTTAATAGTGGTAGNTCTGCACTTGACTGGGAAATACCTAGGGGCCCATGGTCTAGAATACACATTGATTTTGCTGGACCAACTAAAGGACACACATTCTTAATAGTGGTAGATGCTTACTCAAATTGGCTAGAGGTAAGCATTATGCCCTCAACCACAACAGAAGCTGTTATTAGACAACTAAGAAAGCTTTTTCCAACACATGGATTGCCGGA
The DNA here is from genome assembly GCA_004320025.1 of Laticauda laticaudata. Classification (NCBI taxonomy): domain Eukaryota; kingdom Metazoa; phylum Chordata; class Lepidosauria; order Squamata; family Elapidae; genus Laticauda; species Laticauda laticaudata. Next base: position 56,244 of record BHFT01003584.1, read on the forward strand.
TTTAGTTTAGAAAGAGAAGAGCCCACACAAACACAGGAACCACCTCAAACATTAAACCAAAATAAAAACCAAACCAGAGAGGGGGGAGACCCCTCAAACACAAACAAGAGGGGAGGGGGAGACCCTCCACGAGCACAAGAAATAACAAAACAAACCCTAACAACAACACAACAACCAATACCACAATTAGCCCCAAGCTGAAATCGAAATCACGTACCTGGAGAAGAAGAAAACTTCAGAAGACTGGAGCAGGCATCGGAAAACCATCACGAAGCCACTCCTGGCGGGAGCAGCCGAGCCGACTCAACCAGCTCGGAAAGGCCAGGCGGGAGCAGCATGGCTGACTCTACCTTCCAGGAGGTTCCACGGAAGAGGATGGGAGGAACAGCGAACCTGTCCGAACAGTCTGAAGACAACACTGCGACTGAATTGTGCAGGTCCAGTAGAAACCATAAAAGCCCCACCTATTTACGTGGCTATGTAACATAAGGAGACCTGATTGGTTGGACTGAACCACATAGGGAGGGGTGTTGTATATTTGAATATTTGAATGTTCCATTCTGATTGGCCTGTCCGGATGGCGGGAAACATGAATAGCTGTCATTGGCCAAGAGCTGCAAGCAGCTGCTATAAAGAAGGCTGCCATGGCTCCACTGTTGTTCAGTTCCAGAGAGAGAATTAAAAGCAACTAAAGAGAAACTGGTCTCAAGTCGTCTTTCCCACAACATAACACAGCCCATCTACTCAGGCAAAGGAAAAGCTAAGTTGTGGGGAGGTGGCACTTCCCTGCTTATATTGGCACTTCCCTGCTTATATTGTGACTTGGAAAACTCAATGAAAGTTCATGGCAGCCATCTTATGAACAGCCAATTCTGTCTATGGCAACTGTTTGCAGTAGAAGTCAATCGAAGCCTTATTATAATAATAGCCCCCACAAAATTGAAAAGAAAAAAGTGTTTATATCTATTAAAGATGACAAGAAGGCCTAAAGTTTAGGTTCAAGACTCATTATTCCATTAAATATTTTTTGTATTTAACTATATAGTATTGTTTAACTGTATAGAGTTTTTTTTTTTAAAAGCTGTATAGTTAGAAAAGTTAGAAAATATTTTGTATGTCTTTCTGTAGATATAAATACTATTTTTAAGAACCTCAAAAAAGTATCACATCAATTTAGCTCTGGCAAAGGGTGAGAGAATGTGTGAGAGAGGAAAATAACAACATAGGTACATACACAAAGAGAAACCCACACATACACTGTTACTCATTAAAAGCCATTTTTCTGCAAAATCAGAGCTGTTTTAAAGGGTCACATTTCTTTTAAAAATATCCACAAGCATCTTTACATGAGGATCTCTCAAAATAATCAATTTACCTGGATATTATCATTTACTGTTAATCGCGGGAAGTCTTTAGTTCCATAGATTCTAGATGATTCTTTAGTGAGAATTTTTCTAAAATTAGTTCAAGTACCACTATGCTGGCATTATATAAGTATTATGACCACCCTTAGTTAGATGTTTCTGCACACAACACAATGCCAGATAGAATTACCAGAATAAAAAAGTGAGAAATATCTTATATGCAGAGTAGACAACAAGAACTTGGGCCAGTAGCATGCCACAGTTTAAAATACACACATTCAACTTGTGGACAAGGAACTCAAAAAGAAGAAAATATTCATTTTATAAACATAGTAAATATTGAGGCAAACCCAAACTTCATTAGTAAAGCATGGTAGAAGTACCATCTTTTTCTCCTAATCCCTTTTAGAAGCAATATATAGATTGTGATGTACTCAGATATCATTTTATATACTTTTTCAGAGAATTGTACACAAGTCAAATTCATGCATTCATTATTTTTTTTTATCAGGAACAAAACTTTTCCAAATCTGAGATGTCTATTTTCCCCATCAATTATTGATGTACTTGTTCCATTTAACTCTCCATGCTCATAACTTTCATTGAGTTTTTTTAGTGGATTGAGAAAGCAGACGTACTTATACTTGGTGAATCTTGGTTATTGCCTGAATAACGTTGCTGCAATTGGACTATTTCAGTTGGCTATGCCATCCCTCTCCATCAAATTGTTTCCTTTGTGGTGCAAAATAGAGAAAGGACCATCTGGTGTCCTATTTTCCATCTTTATTCTTTTATCATTTTATACAAAAAGAGATTAATGTTGGAATAACTAAAGGCACTTCCTTTGTGACTGTCCACCCTAATAACCATTTTATTGTTTGCAGTGGACATGGAAAGTTCTATACCTTGATAGGTGATACAATCAATGGTGGGATTCAATTTTTTTTTATTACTGGTTCTGTGGGCATGGCTTGGTGGGTGTGGTGTGGCATGGCTTGGTGGGCATGGAAGGGAAGGATACTGTAAAATCTCCATTCCCATACCACTCCAAGGAAAGGATACTGCAAAATCCCATTCCCTCCCTGCCCCACTAACCTGCTTTCCAGCTCTGTTCTCCTGTGCAGGGCAACAAAAGAAGACCCAGCCGTTGACATTGTCATTTTAAAATTTTGAGACCACATTTTTTGCCATTTCTCTAGATCAATCCCATATCCAAATTTGTACAAGATGTTTTACAGGTGGCATTTTCCCCCGACAAGAATAGCAAGAATGTTCAAGAATAAATCTGAA
>BHFT01003585.1:0-26204 GCA_004320025.1 Laticauda laticaudata
AGTAGTCCCTAATGGTGAGATAGTTAAACCATCAATAGCCATTAAAGAGGAAGAACAGGCACAGGAGGAGGTAGAAGGACAGGAGCAGGTGGAACAGGAGAGTCCACCAGTCAGCCCTGAGTTGCCTAGACATTCAACCCATGTAATATGACCACCAGATAGATATCAGGCTTGTATAGCATGTCAAGTAGATATAGTTCCTACTAACTATATTGAGCTGAAACTGTATCCTGCTAAGGATCAGGCTACTTGGCAGGAAGCAATGGATAAGGAACTGAAATCCTTACAAAGGTTGGAGGTATATATTAGATTACCACCAGGTGAGCATGACATAGGGTGTAAGTGGATTTATAAAATTAAGACAGGTATGGAGGGGACTGTTACCCATAAAGCCAGGTTAGAAGCACAAGGATTCAATCAGTCAGCCAACGATGAGGTCTGAAGGCTAGTCTGAAGGCACCTAGTCTGAAGGCTACCACCTTATGAGCAGCATTAGTGTGGGCAGCGAAGAATAAATACATAATAAACCATTTAGATGTTGAGACAGCATATCTCCATGCACCGTTGCAACATACTAAATATTTAAAGAAGCGTTTGGGGATAAAAACTGATAACAAAACTGATTGCTGAAGATTAAAAAAGAGTCTATATGGCTTGAACCAATCAGGCTATGAATGGAACCAATGCATAGTAAAGGAATTAACAAAGTAAGTTTTGTAGCTGGCATGGCTGATCCATGTTTATTTAAAAAGGAAAGTGATGGTGTAATTTCATTGTTGCTATTGTTCACTGATGACACAGCATTAATCACTAAGACTGATCAAGAAGCCTACTGGGATTATTTCACTGTTATAAAAGAAATGTAAAATAAAACTCTTAGGTGAGATTAAACAATATCTTGGTTTGAAAATAGAGAAAACTAAGGGAGGCTACAAAATCTCACAGGCAGATAAAATTAACCAGTTACTGAAGAACTTTAAAATGGAGCTTTGTAAGCCTGTTAAGACACAGTATTAGCCAGGAGTTTAGCCACAGTGATGTGCAAAGTCCTGTTTTTGATAAATACATTTATCAATAATTGATTAGTAGCTTATCCAATTTAATACAGTTAAATTTTGTTGAAGTAAGTTATAGAATTACTTTCCTTGATTTTTATATGAATATGGAATAACAGACTTTTATATGAATAGCAGAATAACAGAGTTGGAAGGAACCTAATAACAGAGTTGAAAGGTACAATACCCTGCTCAAGCAGGAGGCATCATTCTCCTGAATGAAATTCTCCTGAATTTCATCATTCTGGAGAAATGGCTGCCTAATATTTTCTTAAAACCTCCAGTGATGAAACACCCATAAACTTCTAAAAGCAATTAACCAGTCCACTGCTTAATTGTTCTTACTGTCAGGAAATTTATAGTTTTCTTAGTTCAAGTATGGTCTTGCCAAGACCTTTTAAAGTGGTACTAACACTTCACATGATCTTGATTCTATCCCTCTGCTAACACACCCTTGGATTGCTTTGGCTTTTTGGCAGCTGCAGCACACTGCAGGCTCATATTTAAGTGATTGCCCGCTAGGACACCAGTATCTCTCCTGCAGTTCCTGCTATTGAGCCAGGTTCCACCTATTCTTACCTATATATTTGATTTTTCTTGCTTACATGCAAAACTTTACTTTTCTCACCATTGAATTTCATTTCATTTTATTTCTGAAACCTGTGGTCCAAAATAAGGTACTCCCCTCACCATTATTATTCTTGGACTTAGTGAGGGATCAATGCACTACTGAGGGACCCCGACCTTCATCTCAGGACAAGAGATTCTTTAATGTGGGACTCTCCCTGGCCAATGCCTTACCTCTCCCAGGTGTAGATCTCCCGGTGGTAGCCATATTTGCTTCCTCTGGCATCCCCATGGAACCGGAGGATGTCTTGACTCCTGAAGACAAGAAATCGAAGCAAACTCTGAAATGCATGCACCAGGCTGCAGCCTGGGCAGTGAAGGGCCTCGTTCTTTAGGAGATCAGCTATACATTGGTTATAACTTCAAGACAGGCTATGCAGCACTGATTCCAGGTCTCACTAAGACCTCAACAAAATAATTGCCACACCTGAATTTACGGCCGATGCTACACTAAGCTCTGCCAGATTCACATCAAAGGCAATGGCCTCCTCTGTGTCTGCAAAATACCTTCTCTGGATGCGCAACTGGCAGACTGACTCTTGACACAAGTGGAAGTTGGCAGCTGCCCCATGCTGTGAAGAGAAACTTTTTGGAACAGCCTTGGAACCGTACCAGGGATAAAAGTGTAATGTACCAAGAGGCCAGAATTTCAAGATACACCATATTCCAGGCCTCCCACCTTCCATCTGGAAATCAGTTCCCTCGCACCCAGAGAATGTTCCCGCCTCACCAGGAACAACAACAGGACCACCCCCCCAGACAACAACAGTTCTCTGGTAAGTGGCCCTTTTGAGCGGGAAGAGATTCATTCAGACACTCTTAAGTAACTGCATCCACTTCCCTCCTACTGGAGGTTGCTTGACCTTTTTAAAATCCAGATGGGAGGAATCAACAACTGACACCTGGATTCTCAGGATGATATCATCTGGCCTTTGCCTCAAATTTATCTCCCCTCCTCCGATGGTTTTTTGCTGTCCAACTTCCCAGGACAGATCCAAACTGGCTCTTATGGAGTTGACCATCCATCATCAGAGCCATAGGGATAGTCTCCCTGGATCAGGAGAGGTTGGATTTCTATTCCCACCTCTTTGTAATCCCAAAGTCCTTGGAAGGGTGGAGAGCAATCCTCGGCTTCAAGCTCCTGAATTCAAGCTCCTCCCATATAGGCGTTTTTAGATGCAGATATTACATTCTATTCTTCAGAGCATCCACAGACCTCACGGAGGCCTACCTCCATATTCCAATCTGGCCTCCTCATTGCCAGTTTCTCTGCTTCTGTTATGACAGTAAGCACTACCAATACCGGGCCCTTCCATTTGGCCTTTCATTGGTCCCAAGGGTCTTTACCAAGGTCTTGGCAGCTTTGGCAGCCTACCTCCAAGCTTTGCCTGTGAAGGTCCAACACTATCTGGACAACATTCTGATCCAGTCTACCTCCATCCAGGCAAGACCTTTGGATCACAATGCAACTCTTGCAGGAGCATGGATTCTCCATAAAACCTTGTCAAGAGTCATCTTCATCCAACAGCCCAATTGTTGCACCTTGGGATGATCATCAACGTGACTTGCTGTGAGATCTTCCTTTCCCAGGACTGACAGGAGAGCCTCAACAAATTGATCAACTGCTTCACACTGTTCCACTGTCTCTCCTGTCCCAGTTGCTGGGGAAGATGATCTCCTGCATTGATGTCATGCTATGGGCACGTCTACATGCCCACATCCTGCAGTGGTTTCTCCTCTCTTTCCAATGGGTGGGGACCAGCAGGGCAGATGGCTCAGCGTCACTGGCCTCTTTCAGACAGGTTTCTCCCCATCAACCTTCTGGAGCTCAGGGCTATCTTGTCCTGAGATGCTTCCTAGATAGAGTATCAGGGTCCCAATTCTAGTTATGATGGACAATATGGCCACCAAGGCTCATGTCAACAGGCAGGGGGGGACCAGGCCCAGGGCCCTGATGCAGGAAGAGGAACCTCTGGGGAGGTGGGCAGAGGGGAACCTTCTGTCCCTCGGGCAGACCACATCTCAGGGATTGACAACTCCCAGGCAGACTGGTTGAGTCAAACTCGAGTTGACCACTCAGAGTGGAGTCTCCACCCTTCCCTGTTCCAAGAGTTGTTCCTGATATTCGGAACCTCAGTGGTGGATCTATTCGCGACTCCTCAGAATGCACAGTAAGCAGGTTTTTCTCCAGGTTTCTGACCCAGGAGTGGAGGGGACCAATGCACTTCAGAGCAAGAGGCCTTCAGATCTCCTCTATGCCTTTCCCCCTCTCCTGATCATTCCAGCCATCATTCAGAAGATGTTGGAGGAGAAGGTGGAGCTGCTACTTCTGGCGCCGCATTGGCCCAGGAGGCCCTGGTTCACAGACCTGGTGAACCTGTCAACTCAGAGACCATGGAGAATCCCTGCCAACATGATTTCTCTCAGTCAAGGGGCCCGTCTACATCTGTAATCCCAATGGTTCCAACTGGCTGCATGGCAGTTGAATGGTAATCGTTGAAGGATTCCAGCCTCTCTGACAGGGTAATCATGACCGTACAAGGTTCTCTTAAATCGTCAACAAACCAAGTTTGTGATACCACTTGGAAGAAGTTCTGTGAGTGGTGCTACTTGCTACTTATGAGTGGAGCGGGACCCTACTTCAGCATCTGTCACTGAGGTGTTACAGTTTCTCCAGGACAGGTTGGATAAGGGGCTGGTGCCTAACACTCTCCACCGACAGATGGAGGCCTTAGCATAAGTCCTGTCATGGGATATTCGTCCCTCTCCCATCACCCTACAGTCTGCAGATTCTTTTTTTTTTTTAATAAAGTTTTTATTTGGGGTTTTCACACACATACAAAAAAAAGTAAAAATATCTTTATTTGAAAAATAGCATTGGCCCATGTTCAACTTCTTTTATAAAGACACAAAACTCAATTTCATGCTCCTTTTGTGTTCTATTCCATATACTTATGCTATTCTACACTTTTCTATACAGTTTTCCCCTCTTTTAATTGTTCTAAAATGTTTTATTTTGATTATCTCATCTCAATTCAAATCATTATATTTATACTTTTGTCTTGTTCTGTTTCAATTTCATATTATCTTTTCTCATTAAACACAATTTTCTCCTGTAGTTTACTAATTGGAGTATGACATCTTTATACTCTTTAATTACATCAATTCAATTCTCACTTTAAACTTGCAATATATATCTTAAGGTTATGACCTTCAAATATAATTACAATAAACATGCTAACTTCCATCGATATTCTGCTTGGTCAACACTTTTTTATAATCACCTATATCTCTTTTAAAAAAAAGATTAAAATATATGTAATTATAAACCCTCATTTCCTTCCAATTCAGTTTCTATCATTAATAAGCCATTAAAAATATTAACATCCTTATAACACTTCTTTTCAAATTAAATATAATTTCTTAAAGACCATATATAAATCTCCATAATTAATGTTTCCCGTTATTTCTCTTCACTTAATGTTTGGTAAATCATTTAAATATTCATTTTGTTACATTCTATTTATATGACAAGCATTCCACCTGAATTCACGATAGCTATTGTTAATCAAACATTTAATCTATACATTGTTTCCATATTTTCTTAAAATTATTTCTGTTTCTCAATATAACAATTACTATCTTATTGTACCTTCTTAAGTGGAGCCATTTTAAACAGTTTACAAACAACCACCAGATCGATTTTAGTCATTCAAAGTTTATTTCTCTATTCCTTTTTTCCACTATTCTCTTCCTGGCGTTTTGTGCCGATATTCAGTTAAAATGTATCTTTTGGGAGTTCCTTCGTTGAGATTTTTGCTGTAAGTTCTTTTTTAATTCCCAGGCAGCTCTCCTCCTTTCCAGATCCTAACCTTTTATTCGTTTTTCTCTTCACTTTTCCTGTTTCAAAATCTTTCTGATTATCCAGAAATCTTTATTTACCCTTTTGACTTTTTATTTTCAGCACTTGAAATGTCCCTGTTAATGTCAAAGTGGACTTTTTTTCCAATTTCTTGCTTAAGTCTCTTAGCTATCAGTGTAGGAAAAGGCGAGAAAAAAAAACCAAAATCTTTTCCGATTTTCTCTCTCACTTCACAGCTTAAATCCTTCTTAGGGAACAATGTTATTATTTTTTTTTAATAAGTTTAAAATTTCCAGCGGTACCTTGTTGTGTTGCTTTTGAGTTTGACCCGATCAACCCAAAACTTTATCTTCTTATCTTTCTCCTGCACATTCTTTTCCTGGTCGAGTTCTCTTTGTGATGGCCGATTTCTGGTAATGGCCAGCTGGGGAGGAGAGATGTGGCTCTCCTCAACCCTGCAGGCAGACTCCCCCCTCTTCACCACCTCTCTGGGGTGGCTTAGCCCCAAAACCAGCTGGCTCAGGGCGCTCCAGTGGCGAGCATGGATCGAAGCCTTGCAGAAACGAGGTTTCGGACTGTTGCCAAAGAGGCTCAAACCGGAAGTCCAGTCTGCAGATTCTTAAAGGGAGCCTTGAATCTGCATCCTCCTGTTGTCCATAGGTATCCTACTTGGGATCTCCCAAAAGTGTTCCAGGCCCTCATGGACTATCAAACCCTTACAAATGGTGGGCCTTCATCCTTTGACCCTCAAGGTATCCTTTCTGGTGGCGATCACATCAGCCAGAAGGGTTTCTGAACTGGCAGCCTTTCTGTGAGGCCCGATCTCTGTGTTTTCCATGACAAGTGAGTAGTGTTGCATTTGGACCCTCCCTTTGTACCAAAAATTAACTCTTGGTTCCACAGGGCACAAGACATTGTACTACCTGACTTTTGTCCCAAACTCCACCTCATCTTGGAATATCAGTGGCATACATCAGATGTGAAAAGGGGCCTCAGGATTTATCTAAAATGCACTGCTTTTTTTCACAAAACTGAAACAATGTTTGTGTCTTTTCAACCTGTATCTTTGGGGTCTAAGGCTTCATCTCCCATATTAAGCAGGTCGATCAGGGCATGCATTTCTACTACCTATGAGGTCTTGGGTTTGCCAGCTCCCAAGAAACTGACTGCACACTCTACTTGGAGTGCAGCAATGTCGGCAACTTGGGCTACTCAGGCTCCAATCAAGGAGATTTGTAGGGTAGCTACATGGACTTCGCCTTCTCCATTTATCTGACACTATCGGCTGGATTCCTTTGCCTCTGCAGAAGCAGAGGATAGGAGAAAAGAAATGGACAATGGATACTCCAGAGTGTGCTTCCAGTGTCAGACTAGGTGGACCAGCTGGGACTTTCCCTGGGGCGTGCAAGCTTTGGTGGAGTGTGGTGTGTGGTGGAGAAGGGGCGTTGGTAGACTTACCAGTGAGCGCCCTTTCTAAACACACTGCAAGAGAGTCCAGCCCCATCCTGTGGCCATCTGGTCTTGTTTCGGGGGAGGGGGGTTATTCTCAGGGTGTTTGTTTGTTTTAGTCTGTCAAGATTCTTCGCCAGAAAAGCTGGGGCTCTCAGCAGAGGCTGGCCTTTTATAGTGGCAGACTCAGCTCTATGACATCAGAGGGTGGAGTCATATCCCAATGCTGGACTCTCTTGCAGTGTGTTTAGAAAGGGAGTTCACTGGTAAGTCTACCAACGCCCCTTCCTAGCACTGCACAATGGACGAAGAACTTTATTAATGTTCCTGGATTCTGTTAGAGCATTGCCCATGTGTAGGAGTCACAATCCTGAGTTTTCCTACTGTCACTGAGATAAATTTGGTCTTTATTTTCCACTTTTTGTTGAATTTCTCCTTTAGTTCATTGTGCTCCTCCAGCTTTTCATACTTCTTCCTGATATTGCTATCACTTGACAACTCTACACTTGTTTCTACACTACTATATTCTAGTCCATGTCTACTACAATATCTGATTGATTGCCTAATATATGCATTTCTGTCAATTTGGAAGTTCCATAGGATCTTAGCCCTGTTATTCTCTATGACCTATGGAATATCCTATCTGGACTTAGAGGAATCTAGCCATACACTGCAGATGTTCCTCTACATAACACCAGTTACTTGGTTGTGCCATTCATTGTATGTATATGCTTGTCCTCCCTCTCCCTTCTTTTCCCTTGCTTTCCTAAAAGATAGGTAAGTAGGTTCTGCTGTGTGGGGGAGGGAGCACTGGTTTCCATGAGTGGCTGGGAAATATGAGGAGGATTGAAAATAAGGATCATGTGACCAAAGCAACAATCCTGTTGAAACAGCTACAACTTCCCCAAATTACCAAAGTAATAGGCCCCAGCATCCTGTAAGTTAGTCTACTTGAGGTATCTTTGTTTACAAAGTTTTGCCTCATTATGCACTGTTTCACCAAGCATTTTAATATTGTATATAATCATAAATAGCTAAGTTGCCAAATAATTTATGTTCATATCAGAGAATTTCAGAGATATGGACTTTTATTTTGGAAGTTGACTGAAGACGGGTTTCTAAAGGCAAAATTGAATCTATGGCTTTTTGCAACAAACCACCAAAACTATTTTTTTACAGTTATAGGTAGATAGATAAGAAACTAAAAATACCAATCTAACTATTAAAAACAAAGATGGCATGTAAAGAAATTTATCATTCTCATTTTTCTTCAGAAATTCACTTTCATAGAACAGACAGAGCAAATATTAAATTATCAAGAATATTTATGTCAAGTTAACTGTTATTAAATCCAGTCAAAGAGGCATTGACTTATGATTCTGCATAATGCAATAATGTAATATTTGCTACTTATTCAGAAAATAGAAGGAACATTCTGTTCTATTTCTCTGTGATAGCAACTATGGGTCATATATTATAAAAAATAATACAGAGTTATAAAAACTGTAGTACCACCTTGAAATCTAATTCTAGATTCTAATTACAACAGCAGAAATTTCCCTTCAGTAAACTGGCAGCTCTTAAAAGTACTGTGCAGTATTTTCTTCCTCTTTCAATTATTTATTTCTTAGATCAAGACTGAATAAATAATTCTCTTCTTTGAAAATAAAAAAAGAAAAGCAAGAAGGCAACAATACACTAAGCAGCAAACATTAAAAATATGCTTTATGAATTGTAGTTCGCTAATGTAGAACATAAGGATGAATTTACATTATAATTAAAGCAGCAGTCTTTCATTCAGTTATATGCATTTATTTCAGAATGAATACATGTAGCATTATGCAATGATATAATCTCTCTAATAAAAATATTGCATGCATATTTTAATGAAATCACATCATCATGTTTGTCACTTTGGATTCATTTCCTTTCTGAACCTAGTATCTTTGTTACTCATAAATATATGGATTACATTTTGGAACAATATAGCAATAGCAATAGCACTTAGACTTATATACTGTTTTACAGTGCTTTATAACCCTCTCTAAGCAGTTTACAGAGTCAGCATATTTCCCCCAATTTGGGTTCTCATTTTACCCAACTTGGAAGGATAGAAGGCTGAGTCAACCTTGAACCTGGTAAGATTTGAACTGCCAAATTGCAGGTAACCAGCAGAAGTAGCCTCTAACCATTGAGCCACTATATTTGGAGCTTCAGTGATATTTGGATTAATTAAATTATCTATTTATATAGTTGGAGTCTTGTAATTAATAATATAAAAAGCTAAAGTTTAGTGATTAATGATATAAATATTCTGGAGGCTTTTGGACTATTTTGTACTTCATCTTTCAGGAACAATTCTATATCTTTCTGATGTTCGCCACAATTGCAACTATATCTCTTTCTGTAGTATCCAAGCTAGTTTCAATGTCTTGTGTTAGTATTGTAATTTATGTAATATTTTTATAAAGTAGTAGTGATTCCTGGAGGGCAGCAACCATACATCTTTCATGGTTACAGAGCTTCTACATATCCAGATAATCGTAAATACAAAAGGTGAAATCTGATCCAAAAGAGTTGTAACTTTTTTTTGCAAATTGGGATCCAAAAATCATTCATATAAGTTGCAAAAAACTTGAAGAGGCAATATTCTGCTTAAAAGCTAATAATTGTGAGTTGAGTTGAGAGTCAGTGATTGGTCCAAAGATATTCAGTTCATTAGCTGCATTTTGGGATGAGGTTTGCTCTGGCAGCTAAAGCAAGATATTGAAAAAAAAACATGATGAAAAGATGAAAACTGGTTGACTTCCAGTTTGCAAGGCTTGGCGGCGGCAGGAATCTGCGATTGTGCATGGTTTCTGCTGTGCTCGCCGCTGGAGTGCCCCGAGCCAACTGGCTTCGGGGCTATAGCTATCCCATAGAGGTAGCTGAAGACAGGGGAGACCTAGCAGGGGTTGGGGGGAGTCTCACCCCCCTCCTTAGCTGGCTTAACTCCCTTTTCCAAAAGTGGTAGAGCGGCGGTCAGAAATGGCCACCACAAAGAAGCTTTCATCCAGAAAAGAATGTGCAGGAGGAAGCTGTCCATCACAGAACGAACTGTGGCAGGGAGGATGCTGAGAAGGAAAGTTTTGGCTGACGCGAGAATGAGAAGCAACATCAAGATATCCTGGAATTTAAATTTGTGAAAAAGATACATCTTTTAGCGTTCCCATAAGAAGAATCTAGAAAGTGGTGAATGAAAGTGATAAAGGGAAAGAGGAACAGAGAAGGGAAAGGCTTCTTTTGCTCAGTTTCTTCATTTTTTAAGAAATGGAAATTTCTACGTAATGATAAACTTACAATGAACAAGAAGATTAGGCTGAAGAACCATCTTTTAATGAACAAGCAAGCTTATCTGGAGAAGAAAGGGGAAAGAGGGGAATGGGAATGGAGAATTTAGACTTCAAGACAACAACCAAAAAAGGGAAAAAACTAAGTGGAAACACAACGTCAGAAAGCAACAGAAAAGAGGAATTACAGAAGAGGGTGGATTAAGAGACAAGGGGGTAAAAAAGGGTAATGGAGAAGCAAGGAGGAAAGAAGGGAAGAGAAGCTACAAAGGTTTTGAAACAAGATGTAAAGACACACTAAAAATATAACTGAAAAAGAGATTCTGCAGTGGTACATAAGGACTGTATTGTTGTACTTTTGTATTTGAAATAATGTTAGAAAATTGAACAACAATATTATAAAATGGGATAAAATATTTAATCGTAATCTTAGCAAAAAAAAAATTAATAAATAAAATGAAACTGAAAATATGGAGAATTGATCTAAAAGGAATGGGAACACTGTCATTACATACTATTTTAAAATATAAGTGAAATGGGGGGAAGTAATAAGCAAAACTTTAAGTGTTCCATGGAGCATGATACTTATATGGAAAGGAAATGTTGAAAAATGTTTAAGACTTAAACTGAACTATCAATTTTAATGATATAAACTTTCAAATTGCTATGGATGTTTGTTTTAAATTATATATAATATTTTAAAAAAAATTTCCTATTTTAAAATTTATTGAGTGCAGCTTAGAATGTACTACCACGAATCCAAATGAAATTATGTTATATTTAAGTGTTAAACTTTAGAGGAAAAGCATATAAGGCGTATATTCCAATCAGTGATTAACAGAAAATTTTGTGTTAATGAGTGAGAAAAGATAATAGACAGCTGAAACAGGACAGACAAGGTATAGCATAAATGATTTAAATTGAATGAAGTAAATAAATAGAATTAAGAGAGTGCAAAGATGGAGAAGCACATATAGAAAATGTAAATGGTAAATTAAGATATGGAATGCTATATAAAAAGTAACATGAACTTGAAATTTATGTCTGTTACAAAAAGATGTAAAACCGGGATCAAATGTTTTTCCAAAAGATGTTTTTAAATGTTCTTTATGTTTTGTGTTTTGTTTGTATATGTTTGTTTTTTTTTTAAAAATTTAATAAATTCTTTCAAAGAGAAAAACAGAAAAGATGAAAACTAAATACTTTTGTATTTAATTGTATTACATGTCAATTTTATTAACATGTAAAGATTGTTAAAAAATAATTTTACAGATTTCTACAATGGTGATAGAGTGAAGAAGGCTGGTACGAGTTATACCCATTTCACCTTTTTGTTGAAATAATGGTCACACCAAGTATATTCAACCCTTATTCCTGCCCTCTCAGCTCAGCCTTCACAACAGCACAAACAAGGAGTTTTTTAATCCTGTGAAAACAAAAGGGACGCATCCTCTTGCATATGCCATACGCATAACCTTTGACAGAGGACTTCTATAAATAATTTCTGTGCTACAAGCTTTTTGAGACTAAACCATTCCTAGAAAACTATTTAAGTTTTAATTGTTTCTGTAGTACTGTGTAGATTTCCATGATGACAATCCAGCAGTGGAAGAGGCTACTGATTTTGGATTATGTAAAGTTTTGATACTCTTTCTTATATATTAAGAAAGGCCTAAACTTCCTTTTGTGCATATACAAACAGGGAGATTGCTACTATTTTTCTCTATGAAATAGCAATGTGGAAAAACTCATGCCTCAATGATTACCTCAAGATCAACAATATGTTGAATAATAATGATACTTTATGAATAACTCTACTTAATCCACATGTACCAAGAGTCAGAATTTTTTGATTTCTCTTAAATGGAATTGAGAATATAGGTTTTTATATACACCCCTTATCATACTCATTTGCAACTTTTTAATTTTTAAAATTGAACTATTTTTATTACTTAATGGACAGCGCAAACATTAATTGCATTAAATAATTGTACTTAATTAATTTTTAATTTAATGTAATTATTTTTTTATGTGTTTTAGGGAAAAAGAGAGCACTCTTTTTCATAAATAGTCTATGGAAGTTACAATTTAACTTTGGCTGAATCTGTACCTTTTAGGTGATATATCACATGAAATGTGTGCTCTTAAAAAAAAGACTTAGAAGTAACAAGGAAAACAAAAACTGTCTTCCAAGAATGAGTTTTATACCACAGTTGTGTGGCAGGACTCAGATGTGATCAAAAAAAAAGCAGTTTTAATCCATAGTAAATATCCAGTTTAGTTCCTAATACATTTGATTAAAGCAATACAACTTTTACCTACCTGTAAATTGTTTAGCTATTATATTATATATTTCTGGAATTATCAGTGAGCTTTCCAATTCAAAATTTATCTATGAATTGATAAATGAATTAATATCACTATTATGAAATCCTAACAATGTTCTGTACATGTTTTTCTGCTCATGTAACATAATTTATGTAATCGTTTATTTAGAAAGGGGGAAGCAAACATCCCTACACAAATAATCTTATTCTTTTTGAAATATAAGAAAAATGGATCAAAACTTCAGCTGGTTACTTTTTTTTCTATCACAACAATTATTTCAGTTTAAACTAATAGAAAATATCCTAAATAAAAACAATAAAATGAACTGTGAACTGTTTATTACTGATCGTAAATACCAATTTCTAAAATAGTACCTTTTTAACGATATTCACATGGAAATTCAATGCAAGAATAACAAATAACCTTTTATGCAATGAAGCAAACTGTCATGGTGACTTGTGCTGAAGTCATACTTTGCAACCAGACAATTGTAAGGGGAGTGGGGAAGGAAGACATTTGAATTAAAGGCTAGTTCACAGCTGGCCGACGGATGCAAAACGTATGCAAAAAGGATACAGCGACAAGCAAAATTTCAGGGGTGCTCATGCGTTGTTATCCGCTCTCAAAACGGTAAAATTTTGCAATAAACAGAACAAAAAGACCGGAAGGAACGACGGGGTATCCGTTAGCAAGAATGGGAAGGCGGATTTTTCATCAGGAGCCAGCGATGAATCAGCGAATGGAAGTGGATTGACACTCTGGCAGGGACTCCGGGGGAGAATCGCGAAGGGACACGTGTGGATGCATCACGACTCCTATAGGAAGCAAAGCAGATGCATAGCGAATGTATAGTGGATGCAAGCGTTCACTGCGCATGCGGGGCGGAATGAATTGCTCAAGCTTCCGCCAGATATAAAAAGGCGTGCAGCTCTCAAGCAGTCATCCCCATTCAGAGGAAAGACCTGCTGGCCAGAGACTCTGAAAGAACACATGGTTCATCAGTCAGGAAGAAGAGGAACCTGTGCCTACTCGTGCCAGCCCTGGCAAGAAGACAGAACCACCATTCCCACCCCTGGCGCTGAATCTGAAGCTGCTGGTGCTTCTGCTCTGCTGCTGCTCGCTGCCTGGTGGTGCTGTGGTGCTGGGCTGGTGCTGCTGGTGCTTCTCCCTGCTGCTGGGCTGCCTGCTAGTGCTGCTGGTGCTTCTCCGCTTGCTGGTGCTGCTGGTGGTACTTTTCCCTGCTGGCTGTGCTGTGCGTGCTTCTCCTGCTGCTGGTGTGCTGCTCGTGGTGCTTCTCCAGCCTGCTGCGTGCTACTGCTGGCTGCTGCGTGCTACGCTGCTGCCTGTGGTGGACCAGTCCCAAGCCCTCAAAGCCCTGCTGCTGAAGGCCTGAGGCCCTGCAGAAGGAGAAGAGGCAAGGAAGGAGAAGGGAGAGAGGCAACAGTACTCCATTTCTGAGGACGCAATGAGAGGAGGTGATGGAAAGGCTGAAGGAGAACGCGTACTTGTGGAGAAAGGGCCACAGACTGTATTTAGCGACAGCAAGAGAAAGCAGGCAGCATGGAGAGACAAGGCAGAGAGGCCTGGGGTACACTGCAGATGTAACTCGGGATGGTGGAAGCACATGCACACCTGGTATTGCCAAGCTGCACCTGAAGAAATCTGCCAGGCCGCTGTCAAGCTCACTGACCGGGAGATGCATGTCATGGCCTAAAGTTAGCTGTCCTGAGGGTGAGATCCACCACTGAGGAGAGCCCCTCTGTCAAACCCTCTCCACTCAGAAGCCCACATGCACAGCCAGTCCTCTTCCAGCCAGGAGACAGCTTACCATGTCCAGGCAGGGTCTTTGGAGGGCCCCCACAAACAGAACCCCCCTTGACAATTGCACTCCCCATGCTGGGAGGGTTGTGGAGGATCCCTGTCCAAATGGAGCAAGAAGAAGCAGCAGCCAGAGACCAACCATCCCCCACACCAGCTCCACCTCCAACAGAAAGCAGGCAGAGAGGCAGAACTGGAGGGCAGGCCACACTGTCCTCATGGAGATTAGGGACACAAGTCAACCAGCACAGATCTTCTCTCTCAAGTGGCTTCACCAGCGACATTTTACCATCATTGACCGCAGCCCTCATCAACGTACGTGAAGCCAGACCTTCATGCCCTGCCGAGGCCCAGTCCAGTGATGAAGGAGAAGGTAAACCAGCACTGCGTGCACATCCTCCAGGCCAGCTGAACCTGCCCGCAACCCATCCAGGACTGCTCCTCCACCCAGGAAAATGTCACAGCCCTTCCACGGTTTCAACAGGCCATCACCTACCAGACTACGAGTACCAGCACTTCCCACAGCAGAGGCATGCCTTCCCAGTCCAGGCCCAGGTACATCACACGCCACAGATGCCTCACCTGACCCAGCTGCAGACCAGACAGCCTCACTACACTCCCTTCCTCCACCCCACAGCCAAGCCTGTTAACAAGAAAATCTGTTTATCAGTATGTGTGCTGACATCCCAGGTCCTGATGAAGGGCCTCTCAACCTCATGGGACTGAGTCAGTTCTCTGAAAGCTCCTGAACACACCATCCCCTGTTGTACTCTCGGGACCAAGCACCCAATGGTGCCTCAGACCAGCATTCCAGCCACAGCCACTCTCCACAGTCCCTGGCCTGCTTGGCAGCTGAACCATGGACATATCTCAGAGTGACTGAGAATAGTGCCAGAGACTGAGTTGTTACCTGTTCCAATTTATCTTTGCTTAAGACAACTTTACTTGGTTCATATTGCTTCTTAATAAAGTCATACAGTTTACTTAAGACAGTTATTAATAAAGGTTATCTTTGCTTCACACACTGGGTTCATTTTTTTTACTTATAAAGTGTTGGTGAAATTTTGAAAAAATGGTAAGCCTTTGCATGCCTGTGGGATAGTAGATAGTTGTGATGGGTGAAGGAATTGTGGGATGGGTAAGGGATAGTTGTGGTGATAGGAAGGATATTGTGGGATGGGTAAGGAATAGGTTGTGGATTAGGTAGGATACGCTGTGGGTGCGGTAAGGATAGTTGTGGGATAGGTAAGGATAGTTGTGGGATGGGTAAGGATAGTTGTGGGAGAGGTAAGGATAGCTGTGGGATGGGTAAGGATAGTTGTGGGATAGGTAAGGTAGTTGTGGATGGGTAAGGATACGTTGTGGTATAGGTAAGGATAGCTGTGGATAGGTAAGGATAGCTGTGGGATAGGTAAGGATAGTTGTGGGATGGGTAAGGATAACTGTGGGATTGATAAACTCCAGTGCAAGCATAGCAGGACTATATTCGTCCACCTTCCAGCTGCATTCAAATGGCCCTTTTTATCAATAACAATTTATTCATTGATCAACACATTCAAATAAACAAAGCTCTTTATTAATGCCCTATTCATTGTAGGCCCACTCAACATACTTGCACATCTCATCAGTGTTATGAGACAGGCCTCAAGAAGCATCTATTTAAGCATCTACATCCTGTCTTGCACTCCACTGCTCCAGCTGGGGAGTTGCACCCAGTGTTTCAGGAGGTTGCGCTGCTTCTTCCCTTCATGTGAAGCTCTGTTGGGGCTTGTGCATCCACAGTGTCTATCAGGTTCGTCCTGTTGCCTCCATTCACAGGCTCCATGTCCCCATTGCCTTGTTGATGGTCACAAGTCGTGTTCTGCAACACTGAAGTAGCGGGTGCGCATTGAGATTGTTGCAGGATGTGCAGCAGCTTCCACAATGCCCTAACAGTCTGTGGGTAGATGCCGCATGGTGGTGAGAAGTACCTGAACCTGTTGGCCAGGATGCCAAAGGCGTTCTCCACCACTCGTCTTGCCCTGGACAGCCTGTAGTTGAAGATCCTCTCTTCCGGGTGAGGTATCTGGAACTGTAGGGCTTCACGAGGTAGGTTCTGAGGAGAAGCGCGTCATCACCCACCATGAAGTAGGGCACATCTTGTGTGTCATTGGGTAGGGGGTCTGGATCTGGAAAACCCATGATGAGGTTGTGTTCCAGCCCATCCTTGAGGTCACTGGCATTGTTATACTGGCTATCTGAAGCTGGAGGACCGCTTCCATGAAGCATCGATGTGCATGAACTTGTAGTCAGCATCAACCATGGCAAAGAGGATGATACTGAAGAAGCCCTTGTAGTTGTGATAAGAGGACCCTGAGTTGGCTGGAGCTTTGCAGGCCACGTGCTTTCCCCTCTATGGCTCCAATGGTGTGGAGGAAAGTTCCACCTCTTCATATCACTGTTCTGCAACTTTCCTCCGATGCCTTCTTCAGTGGTGGGACACTGGAGGAGCTCCTCCATGTATTCTTCGATGATGGCGCCTGCACCCGACTTCTCTGACCACTTTGCTGATGTGTTGTGTGGCACCCTCCAGCAAGTGCATGTTTTTCTGCATGTGGTTCCAGAGGCCAGGTCGTGGCAGAGTCAGTGCCACCTTCCAGTCCAGGGTCCAGGCTGGGACAGAAGTTGGTGCTTGGCTTGGTCAACCTGGGTCTCAGACGCTCAACAAGTTCGTCAAACATGGTGGTGCGATCGCTCATGAAGTGCTGGAATGCACGAGTGTCTTCATTCCTCAGCTCCACCATCAGCTTGTCATACAGTCCAAACTCCACTCTTCTCCGATCATATCGTCGGACCACACAGCTCTTGGACATCTCCTTCTTGTCCTTGCGTAGAAAAGGTGAAACAATCTGAACAGGCTTGATTCTGGTGTTGAATGATGGCAGCTACCATAAGAACTGTGTGATGATCCATGGTGGAGATCAATGATTGATGTGGAAGAGCAAGACCAAGGGTGAAGTAGTCTGTACACCACGGATGCTGGACTCATACTGAGATCCAGGTGTTTCCTCCCCTTTTTATAGGAAATATCGGTTTTCCGCTATGGTGTCCTTCCAAATACTCTAGACATACTCCAGACACCCTAAATATCCGAGATACGTCCCATATACATGTTTTAATGCTTTATATACGAGATGCATTGTTCTTACATCCTTTCTATTTCCGTGCTACTAACACTGTGTTGATGTTCCGTGTACCTTTCGCTTCCTCCCTCTTTCTGTTTTCAGCTCCAGCGGATGTGAGTTGCGAGGTTGCCAGAGGATGCTGAGAGATACAGCGGACGTGTAAAGGAAGACAATGGACATAGAACGTTTGTTGCCCTATGTGTCGCGGATGTATATCGTACCCGGCGGAAAGTTCATCCACTAAAAAAGTTTGTGGCAGCTCAAAACTTTTTGAGCAGATGAAATAGCAATAGACGGATGTTTGACGGATAGAGCATATGAAACATGTACGTAGTGAGTACACAATGATGCATCGCGTTTTCCAATGGATGGAAAGCTTTTTTGTCCGTTTTACATCCTCTTTGCATCCGTTGGTGCAGTGGGACATGGGCTTAAGGGAGGTTTGGGAGGGAAATTTGGAATGTAAGAGTGCTGAAGGAAATAGGACACAGACCCAACACTTCAAGGCCACTAATTGGGAAAGTCCGAGGCAGACAGATTGTCTCAAAACAAAGAGTGCAAATGATTGATGGACAATGGATAATGGGAAGTCCAAGGGAAAAATGGAACTTTTTCCTATGCTGTTTTCATGTGAAATGGTTTGAACTGGTTTTTCAAGTCCTGTGACCATGTGGAATTTTCAGTAAATTATATTATTGGTAAAAAAAAAAAAAAAAGTCCCAGGAGTTTCTTTTGCTGTCTAACTTTGTTAGACAGCTGGCACAAAATTGAATGACACATGACAAATAGTGATTAATATTATTTGTGGAAAACTTTTACATTGTTAGCCAGCAAAATGAAAAAGGAACTCAATTCCCCCAAGACATCCCCACCCAATAAGACAGAAACTTTAGAAAAAACACCCTAGAGAATATTTTCTCTGTAAAACAGAAACATTCTTGAAGATCCAGAAACATTAAACAAGTAAATATTGTTCAATTTTAAGATGTAAAGAAAAATTATCACATAATGATGTATCTTAATTGAAAGTATCAACAATCAGTTGTTTCAGGCTGCAGGGTCATTGCCTATTGACACCTCTGTACGCTCCATTTTTGGCCTCTGCATCCCATTTTTGGCCTCCGCGCACCCCATTTTTGACCTGGCAGGTAGGCAGGCCTTCGGCAGCATTTGCTATGTCAGGTGCACAGACATTTCTACCCACTTTGTGGGTGGGGGAAAGTGTGTCTTATACACCGAAAAATATGGTATATTATGTGAAAACTAATCATTTTGAAGTTAGTTATCAGTTTTGATTTGATTTCACCTTTAGTACAATCTTTTCAAAAATAATATGTGTATATAAAACACAGTATGGAAAATAGTGATGATACGGAACAATACTATTGTTTTTAATAGCAAATGACAGATGGATGAGGTAGAAAAAATATTTTCTAAACACACATTTTAAATTTGAGTAGGTTATGAAAGGCTTGAAGCAAAAATATTCAGAAAAGTCATGCTCGATATCACAATGCAGTCCTGAATAATAAATGTTATGTCAAAATATTTAAGTGGTATTTCTAGTCAAACTCCTTTAGTATGGCTTTGTCAGGGTCATAAAATAGTAGGACTGAAATATCATGTTATTTAGCATTTCTGTGATTAACTAACATTTTATGTGTCATCAATATCAATAGGCAAGAACACATTGAACCTTGGGGTCAGCATTGTGTTTTGGCTCCAAGCTACAATATTCAACCATAGTCCAGGGACTGTCCCTGTGACTGTACATTGTAGCCTACATATTGCAGGATAATCTCACATCTGGTTAATCTTAGCAACAATATGTCTTGTTATAAGGTTACTAAACACCCAACAGCTTATGGGGGCAATGATTGATGCCATCAGAATGCAGCCAGGGTTTATTTATTTATTCATTAGAATTGTTAAACTGCCCAATAGCTATAGCTTTCTGAGTGATTAACAATAAACATAAGAAAATAAAGGAAAGGATCAATTCATGTTAAAATATATCCAGTAAAATATAAAATAGACACTATACAAAGTAGGTAATCAAAATGAATTTAATTATAAATTAAATTATAATCATTATAATTTTAATTATTAATTATACATAATGAATTATATTAAAATATAATTAAAAAGCATAAAAGCATTCTGGTAAAGCCTGATCTCCTATCCTGCTATTCAATTTAAATTTTAAATGAAAGTGATGTGTATATGAGGGTATTCAGTTTAGGATGAGAAACAGTACAATAAAAACTGAAACTCTTGATGCTACTAAGTGCATAATTATGTTGGATAACACTGGCAAAAACAAGGAAATTATTTTTCAAGAAAGACAATGTGAATTCTGCTTTGCATATGATTTGTATACAATACATAGCCAAGTAAAATAACAAGTCAGATACTGGAAAATTTATGCTTCCTTATTTAGGCTTCAAGTTTGTACTAAAAAGGCAGTTTTGATTTGCAAAATGATTTTACCCTTTATTAACATCAATTATTCCCACCAGCACTGATGTTAACTTCATGTACAAGTTTCCGATTATGAACTTAGTCATAATGGTACTATTTATATCTCTATAAAGTTAGTTCATTGCAATACAAATAGTCGTGCTAATGGCATTAACAGCAGCATTCAGCAGCATCACAGATACTAAAAGTTCTCTGCGGTTGTATTTCTGTGTATATTAATCAATTGGATAATTTGGACTATTCACCTATACTTAATTGAATAGTCCAGGTTATGTAACAATAAACATGAATGCCCTTAAGAAGAAAACCAAGTATATCTATCCAGCATACAATAATTCTTTATAAATATTTCTGATAAAAGTTATTGACATATTTTAATATAGATCAGAGGTGTCAAACTCAAGGCTTGGAGGCTGGATCCAGCCCATGGCGTGCTTACATCTGGCCCATGGGGTTGTCCTGGAAACAGTGAAGTCTTGCCTGCGGTGCCTCTGCCAGTGAAAACGGAGCTCAGGAGGGCCACAGCCGGCCCTCTTGAGCTCTGTTTTTGCTGGCAAAAGTTTTCAGCAGTCCATTGCAGCCAAAAACTGAGCTTGAGAGCCCTTTTTCACTACCAGAGCACTTAGGCTACCACAGGCACTGACACGAGTGATGTTGAGCTGCCATGTCCACCCCAGCCCCCTGAGATCAAACACAACCCCGATGCAGCCCTCAATGAAATCAAGTTTGACACCCCTGATATAGTGGTGGGATTCACATTTTTTTTTACTACCAATTCTGTGGGCATGGCTTTGTGGGTGTGGCAAGGGAAAGATACTGTAAAATCTCCAGTCAGAGGTGATATTTGCTAATTCTCTGAAGTACTCAAAATTTCCATTACCAGTTCTTCAGAATTGGTCAGAACTTGCTGAATACCACCTCTGCCCTGATATAGAACATGTAAAAACATATCTTAAAGGCCTTTATCAAGCTGAAACTCATCTTAGATATTTTTGGTCTTGATATAATTCTCTTGTAATGTGGGTATCTCCCAGATATTGTAAGATCTCACTGAGTTATTACAATCCACCCTTATTTGCAAGAGTGATAGCTGGATGTTGATACCTTCACTTCTCTCAGTGATGATGCAAAGATTGCTTTATCAGAAGCAGAATGAGAAGAGGTTTTAAAACAAAATAATAGTAGTAATTACTTACGGTCTCCATAGCAACGCAGAGAACCCACAGTTAACTTGGCATCAGAACTTGGTCGAGCAATATCTCCAACTACCACTTGACTGATAGGTAAATGATCTTTGTAAGATAAAAGACCAGCATCTTTTCTCCTATGTAATGAAAAGAAATAAAACTCAAACATACTTAATAAGATGTTTAGTGAAAGTCTGAGTCAACCTTGAGCTAGTCAGGATTGAACTCCTGACAGTGAGCAGAGTCAGCCTGCAATGTATTCTAACCACTGTATTATTAAAATATTATTTTATTGCTGCCTTTGATCCTCTAGATCAAGAGTCTTCAAACTTGGCAAGTTTAAGACTTGTGAACTTCAACTCCAAGAATTCCTGAGATAACATGACTGTAGGAGGAATTCTGGGAGTTGGTCCACAAGTCTTAAAGCTGTCAAGTTTGAAGACCCCTGCTCTAGATCCGCCATTGTATAAGCTTCCATTTTTTTCACCACTCCTAGGGATTCAACTATGCTCAAGGATGTTGTTTTCTAACAGCTGACAATCTTTCCCTTACATAAATATTTTCACCTTTAAGAGGCATGGACTTCAACTCCCAGAATAGAATTAAAATCCATACTTCTTAAGTTGCTGAAATTTATTCATTTACATTTACCATCTTACCATAACGTAACTCTGAGTGGCTTAAAGACATAAAAATACATCTATATTCAAACATGAGTACGTTAAAACCAATATTAAAAATTAAGGGCTTGTGGAGAGGGAGAGATGGAATGGGGGGGGGGGAGATCNTGGAATGGGGGGGGGGGAGATCTGTTGTTGCTTCATCAACCACCTCCACTTTGCTGTTCCCCCATTAGGGCCTAGACCAACTGGCAGAGGCAGGTCTTTAGCCCTTGCAAAAGAATATCAGAGTTGGGGCCAACCTCACATCAGGAGGCAAGATGTTCCAGAAGACAGGAGCAACAGCTGAGAATATCTGCCTCCTGGACATCGCCATCAAGAATAATTGGGTTGATTGTATCCACAGCATGTCTCCTTTGCTGTCACAAGAGGGAAGGACAAATTTCACCAGGGTGAGATGCTACCTCAAGTAATCTGGACTCATTCCATGAAGGGCTTTGAAGGTGATCACCAACACCTTGAACTGCATCCAGAAGGAGATCAGCAACAAATGCAGGTTGCAGAACAGTGGTGTCACAGGGGCCATTCTTGCCCCCCGAAAAAGGTGTGAGATTACTAGGGAGAAATGTTGAGGAACACTTCCATAGAAACCTGTTGCCAGCACAGCTATTAACAGATTGGTTCAATGACAGTTTTGAGACTGAAAAATCAAATGAAATATATTTGATAATGTCATGTAGAATTCAACCTGCCAGGAACAGTGATTCCACTCTATAAGTTGTGCTGGAGACATTGCTGAATAAAGGTCTATTTCACGTGGAAACCAGCTAACAATAATTTTGTATGTGTGGAGACTAGTTCTTTTGCAACTTGACCACTGGAGAAGTAATTAATTGCTGCTCTCATGCTGAATTATATTTGGATTTTACTGCTTAACTAATACTTGCTTATTTTTGGAGTGGGTGGGTGGAGTGATTTCTTGTACCATTCTTTGTAATACTTTATCTTGGTTTGCTGGAGGATGGGGCAGGAAGAAGACAAAATGGAGAGCAGAGACGAAGTCACAAAAAATTAAATGTGAAACAGGATTTATCACAGAAATTGATTTAGCATAATTTAGGCATCGGTAGAATTAGTAGGAAATATATATTAATATTTATTGAAAATTTTTCCAGTGATTTTGGACCCATCTTATTAATTGACAATAACAAAAAGCATTATTGCTTCATTATTCATTATTGTAAGGATGTTTCATACCACTAACTATTTGCTTGGTCACCAGTAAGCTTCAGATTAATTTGATACAAAGGAAAACATATTTTTAAAGGAAATGCAATTAAAGCAATTAAGAAAACTACATTAGTCTTTTAGAATATTATTTCTTTGGAATAGTTGCCTAACTTCTATGATTAGGAAGGCAATTAGAAGCTTAATTAGTATGCTTTTCAAATAGCATTAAACTGCTTTTCAAATAGCATTAAACAAATGCTGTAAGTACTGGACTGTTTTATTTTGAGTTGGTTTTCATTTGTTTATTTTTATTGTACTTCGTTATTTATTTCAAGAATATCTGTACTGCATTTCAAAACAGGTTTTCCCAAAATGATTTATAAACCACAAAACCCCCAAAGTAAATACTAATACTATAAAACCACATTAAAATCCCATTAAATCTAATAAGCAGATAAATCACACAACCCAGCAAAATAATAAAATATAAGCCTAAATTAATCACAGAAAAATGTACTTTACAGTAATAATTAAATATTCCTGAAATCAAAAGTGTTCTCTTATACATAACTACAGCAGTGGTGGATTCAATTTTTTTTTTACTACCAGTTCTGTGGGCATGGCAGTGGAAGGAAA
Source organism: Laticauda laticaudata (assembly GCA_004320025.1). Classification (NCBI taxonomy): domain Eukaryota; kingdom Metazoa; phylum Chordata; class Lepidosauria; order Squamata; family Elapidae; genus Laticauda; species Laticauda laticaudata. The sequence continues at coordinate 23,787 of BHFT01003585.1, forward strand.
GTATAAAATCTCCATTCCCATCCCAGTCCAAGGGAAGGATACTCTGAAGACCCAGCTGATCAGCTGGGACTCTGGAGGCAGAGAATGGATGGGGGCAGGGCCTGTCAGAAGTGGTATTTGCCAGTTCTCTGAACTACTCAAAATTTCCACTCCCGGTTCTCCAGAACTGGTCAGAACCCGCTGAATACCACCTCTGAACCACACACATACATATGCACACAAATATTTATGAAATGTATAAATTCATACAGGGGTATCTATAGGAATATCATTTCTATTGCTTAAATATAAGTATATCCTCCAGAATTCTAAACATAATTTTCAAATATAAATATAAAATTATTTATATTTAGTATTTTTCAAAATAACTTTGAACCCAGAAATAACTTTTGAGAACATATGCAAACAGTAAAACATGATCTCAGCATGGGAAATCAATTCACTAAGACAAAAAACCTCAACATTGCTTCATCTTATTTCTCTTTTGTATAAGATAGCGGTAAGGACAGATTTTTAAGATATTCTTAATTATAGTTTATATCAACTAAAGCTTATATTTATTCATTTATTTTATTTATGTTATTTTGTCAAATGATTATAAGATAACAGGTATAAGTATAAACATAGTTATGAATACATGAAATGGATACATATAAGAAAAATAAAAAGAAACAATAGGACAGGGATGGTAGCATCTTTTTTACTGAATTGTCTATAGTCTGAAAGGCTGACAGTGGGTGTGGGCAATCACAAAGCATGTTTAGATGAGAGAGCAAAGGAAGCACTGGATTCAATAGGATTCAGAGTCATCTTATTTACTCGAGGCTGCTATTAGCTTGTCTTCATTTTAGAAATTAACTTAAAATCAATTAACAGCAAATGAAATAGGCAAAGCAGTTTGTTTGGTACTGGAATGATTTAGAGACCGTGGCTCAAAGGTATCTGTTACAAATCGAAACAGTGAAAGAATAGTGAAATCTGAGTCATGGTTTCTTAAGACAAAGCCTGGTTTTCATATGGGGTTTATATTAGTACCTGACAATTCATATTTAATTAATTGTGCTCTTTGTGGAGATCCATATTCAGATTCAAGACTATTTGATTGTTTATAATAAAATACAAATGTCTTACAAAACCTGACAGTTGTATGAAGATTCAGGGAAGTATTAAGGTGAAGACATTTGACAAGTATCCCAAAAGAAAAACTGGTATAAGTGAATTTCAAGTATTAGACATGTAGAATTCATGATGAGGAAGTGTTAAGATGGGACTTGTAATATTAATTTCTTGTAACATGAATTAGTTCCTTGTAATATGAATTAGCTAACAAATTATTCTGGTAAATAACCTAACTTTTAAAATCTTTAGTTTTCTTTTTGAAATTATTTTGTGATTGACTTTGTTTATCAGAACAATTGCTTTATGAATTTGTATGTATCTAATGGAAGCTCTTTTTTTGAGAGAGAGCAGAATACTTTTTCAAATTCTAATGTATTTGTGGATCCAAAAATTTGATTTTGAGCTTCTGTTGGCTGTAATCCTGACAAGAATATGATACTGATTGTAATGGTTTGTCATTGATTGATTATGGATCATACAATTTTCTGATCTCTCTTAAATAAGTGTTTTACAAAATTAGCCCATTTTCTTATTTTTTTCCTGGACAAAACATGAAGTTCTGAACATTAGCCATATTCTGAGAGGCGGCAAATAATAAAAGGGAACATGCAAACCAGATGGATAAAAATAAAATTTTGGAACTGCTTGGTAATTATGGCAAAATTAATTCATTCACCTTCATAATATTGATTAACAAATCTTTTTCTTGAGATTTGACTAGATTTCTGGAATCAATAAACTATACATTTTTCTGTTAATAATATTCTCATCATACCACAGTTCTGACAAAAAACCAGAAAAGGATTTAAACTAGGTTCTATCTGATCTTCTTGTGTTTGGATAATTTCAACATAGCAGACTGAAGACGGATAGGATACTTAAAGAATTATTGTACCTATGATTTTCATCCTTGTTTCTTCGTGCTAGTGAAACTGACCATTCATGATAGTGATAGATGTAATAGTCCTGAAGGAGGCAATAGGAAAGGGTTTTCTTTTCTTTTCTTTTCCTTTTTTGAGATCCTGGGTCTTCATTTCTTTGGCTATGAGAAATTACTGCTCAGTTCATAGTTTCTAAACAGAATCTCAGTCAGGTTGGGATATTTCATCTGTCAATTCTATTGCTATGTACATTTTATATGATAGCAATAATTTAAGCCCCTGTCACACTGCACCAACGGATGGAAAGAGGATATAAAACGGACAAAAAAGCTTGCCATCCGTTGGTTAACGCGTATCCGTTCTGTACTCACTGCCTCCGTTTTGCTTCCTCTCTATCCGTCCAGCATCCGTTTATTGA